>SJYX01019642.1:140851-169791 GCA_006410675.1 Oreotragus oreotragus | reverse complement strand
GGAGAGTGAAAAAGTTGGCTTAAAGCTCAACTTTCAGAAAACGAAGATCATGGCATCCGGTCCCATCACTTCATGGGAAATAGATGGGGAAACAGTGGAAACAGTGTCAGACTTTATTTTGGGGGGCTCCAAAATCACTGCAGATGGTGATTGCAGCCATGAAATTAAAAGATGCTTACTCCTTGGAAGAAAAGTTATGACCAACCTAGACAGCATATTCAAAAGCAGAGACATTACTTTGTCAACAAATGTCCTTCTAGTCAAAGCTATAGTTGTTCCAGTAGTCATGTATGCATGTGAGAGTTGGACTATAAAGAAAGCTGAGAGCTGAAGAATTGATGCTTTTGAACTGTGGTGTTGGAGAAGACTCTTGAGAGTCCCTCGGACTGCAAGGAGATCCAACCAGTCCATCCTAAAAGAGATCAGTCCTGAGTGTTTGTTGAAAGAACTGATGTTGAAGCTGAAACTCCAATACTTTGGCCACATGATGCAAAGAGCTGACTCATTTGAAAAGACCCTGATGCTGGGAGGGATTGAGGGCAGGAGAAGGGGACGAGAGAGGATGAGATGGTTGGATGACATCAGTGACTCCATGGACATGAGTTTGAGTGAACTCGGGGAGTTGATGATGGACAGGGAGGCCTGGTGTGCTGCAGTCCATGGGGTCGCAGAGTCGGACATGACTGAATGACTGAACTGAACTGAGTGTAAATGATTTTTCAAGATACCTGCAGCAGATTTGATGTGTCTGTGAAAATATCTCACCACAGGTACTATTGAGGTTTGTTACCTAAATTCATAATTTAAGGAAATGCTGCAGTACGCTTAGACATTTGTATAGCTAAAGATGTAATTTTTCCATACAAATTCAAAGATTCCTTGAATTCTATCCAGGGAATGTGTGCCCAGTTGCTCATCTGCATCCGACTCTTTGCAACCCTATGGATTGTAGTCTGCCAGTTTCCTCTGGCCATGGGCTTCTCCAGGTAAGAATAATGAGGTGAGTTGCCATGTTCTCCTCCAGGGGAGTTTCCTCACCCATGGATCAAACCCACATCTCCTGCATCTTCTGCATTGCAGGCAAAAGTGTTCTATACAATTGGACCGCTGGGGAAGCCCATCCAGGAAATAAATGAATCCTAAATGATAATAAATGATTCAAGGACCCTGACAGTCTGGATCTGAAATTTCACCAGATGTCCTTTTCCTGTAGATTAAAGACCAAACTTTTAAGAATTGCTTCAAAAGCCTTTAGTGTGGCATTGGAGGGATAGGACTCAGAGCTGGTTTGCCTGGATGTAAATCCCAATTTAACCACTAACAGGTGTGTGATCTAGGGCAAATGACTGCAAATCTCAATGCTTTAATTCCACATCTTCAAAATGGGGTAACAATAGTTTCCATAGCATTGTCTGAAACTTTAAAGAAATCATATTTGCATACAATAGTTATTACTAATACTTAGATGAAGCACAAGCTGTAATCAAGATTGCTGGGAGAAATTATCAATAACCTCAGATATGCATAGGACACCACTTTTGTAGCAGAAAGCGAAGAAGAACTAAAGAACCTCTTGATGAAAGTGAAAGCGGAGAGTGAAACAGTTGGCTTAAAACTCAACATTCAGAAAATGAAGATCATGGCATCTGGTCCCATCAGTTCATGGCAAATAGATGGGGAAACAATGGAAACAGTCTTTTCTTGGGCTCCCAAATCACTGCAGATGGTGACTGCAGCCATGAAATTAAAAGACGCTTGCTCCTTGGAAGAAAAGCTATGACTAACCTAGACAGCATATTAAAAAGCAGAGACATTACTTTGTCAACAAATGTCCGTCTAGTCAAAGGTATGGTTTTTCCAGTAGTCGTGTACGGATGTGAGAGTTGGACTGTAAAGAAAGCTGAGTGCCGAAGAATTGAAGCTTTTGAACTGTGGTGTTGGAGAAGACTCTTGAGAGTCTCTTGGACTGCAAGGAGATCCAACCAGTCTATCCTAAAAGAAATCAATCCTGAATATTCGTTGGAAGGACTGATACTGGAGCTGAAACTCCAATACTTTGGCTACCTGATGCGAAGAGCTGACTCATTTGAAAAGACTGTGATACTGGGAAAGATTGAGGGCAGGAGGAGAAGGGAACGACAGAGGATGAGTCGGTTGGATGGCATCACTGACTCAATGGACATGGGCTTGGGTGGACTTGGGAGTTAGTGATGGACAGGGAGGCCTGGTGTGCTGCGGTTCATGGGGTCTCAGAGTCGGACACAACTGAGCGACTAAACTGAACTGAGCTAATCTCATTTCTCATTTCACTCACCCTCTACCTCCAAATGTGCTCAGGCATGCTAATTGCCATGTCACAAGTATACCAAAATTGTTTCACTCCTACGTCCCCTCACTCATAGCACACCTTCTGTCTGAAGACTCTGTCCTAAATACCTTGCAGCCTTCCCTGTTCCTTTTTTCTACTTTTATACTGTAGACTCCACCAAGCCAACATGTGGAGAAGGCAAAGGCCCCCACTCCAGTACTCTTGCCTGGAAAACCCCATGGGCAGAGGAGCCTGGTAGGCTGCAGTCCATGGGGTCACGAAGAGTCAGACACGACTGAGTGACTTCACTTTCACTTTTCCCTTTCATGCATTAGAGAAGGAAATGGCAACCCACTCCAGTGTTCTTGCTTGGAGAATCCCAGGGATGGTGGAGCCTGGTGGGCTGCTGTCTATGGGGTCACGCAGAGTTGGACATGACTGAAGCGACTTAGCAGCAGCAGCAGCAACAGCAAGCCAACATGGCCATATTTCTATGAAGCCATTTTATCTCATCTGGAACAAATTATCTGATTCCTTCTTTGAACCTTATAACACTTCTTCTGACCAACAAATTCCAATATGTATTGACCTTGGCACTGTGAGGCATAATACACTGATGCATGTTTATGACAGAAAATGTTTACCTTGTGTACTTTTGAGACTTTTTCATTTCAACAAATGTAAGTCTCTTAAGGATATGTCCCATGATTTGATGATGAAGCCCCCGTGACAGGCCTAAAACCAGGTGTGTAGTGTAGTTACTTCTGATTAATGAGTGAGTGAATGAATGGATAGATGGATGGATGGATGAGTAGATGAATGCATGGTGTAGATACAATACAGGATTTTTCAAGTATTCAACAGAGGTCGAAGAGCTGTGCTAACTGAAAACGAAGAAATTTTTTTAATCTCTCAAATGATTGACTCATAACTGCAATCTTTGCCCTGCCTTCTTTAGGAATTGCCATGCAGATGTATGTCTTCTTGACACATTAGAATGATTTCTAACTGACTGGATTGCTGGGGGAATCAAGTGATATTATGCTGTATGAAATGTAACTCTGCATATGTAAATAATTAAACCATGACTTTAATGTGTTCTCTCAAAGTATTTCCCCTCACTCTGCCTTTCCTGGCACTCTCCCCCTCAGTGTCACAGCCGTTCTCTGGATCAGTAAGCATCCACACATCACTGGCTTCCAGAGGTCACTCAGCATTGGTTACTCAGAAAAGAAGGAATGGGGTGACTAGGTATCACTTCTATCCTTTTTCCTGACACAGATGTGAATTCTGAGTCGAGCTTTGAAGTCAAGCCCCTTAGGTTCTATGGCTGAATTAAGTTCAAACTCTGGACATGGTTACTCCATCCTTTAAGCCTTGATTTTCCGGCTATTTCCATTTCCTCAGCTCCCATTCTCTCTAATCAAGCTTTAGTCTCTTTGGCTTCCATGTCATTTAAAGGCCATTCTCTGCTGTTATCTTAACCAGCCTCTCAGCATCACCAGACACAGGAAAACACATTTTCCTTCTTGAGATACATTCTCCTTTCAGCTTCCTGTGACTTCACTTTCTCTTAATTCCCTACCTGCTTTATTGGCTACTCTCTTTTAATTTCCTCTGCTGGATCCTTTCTCTCTACCTAACCTTTAAATATTGGAGAGACTTACTACTCAGGCCTGAATTCTCTTTTCTTCATTTTCTGTATCTAAGAATATCTCATTCAGTCCCAAGACTTTAAATATCACCTGTAAATTAAAATGCTAATAACTCCCCAATTTATATGTTCAACCCTGACTGTTAGACTTGTCTCCAACTTGGCATCTTTACCAGATGTCTAAACGGCATGCCAAGCAAAACTCTGGATTTCCCTCAACTCAATCCCAATTAAGATAGAAACATGCAAAAACCCCACTCTTCCCCCTGTTCATCCTCATCTTAAGCGTGACACAACCTAACTGCTCAAGCTAAAAGCTATGAATCATTTTTCATTTCTCTTCCCATCACTCTCACCCACATTCATCCTACTCCCTAATAGCTCTACTCTCAAAACTTCTTTTATCTGTGCTGAAGACTGAATCGCTTTTGCTTCTGCCACTAGCTTCTGAACCACTACTATCTTTCTTTTGGACTATTTGTGATCTTGGACTCCTGAGATCTATTCTTTACGGTGGTCTTTTAAAATAATAAATCAGACCATGCCACTCTTTTATTCTGATCTCAGAATATAAGCCAAATGCCTTTCCATTGCCTAAATGGCTTTATAGGTGCTGTCACTCAGCCATGATCTTATTCTCTAATTGAATACTGTCACCTTTGTTCATGTGATCCAGCCGCATTAGTGCTTTGCCTGTTTCTCTTGGTTTATTTACATTTCCAAGATTTTATTATCACTACTCCTTTTTTCTAGAATATTCTTTTCCTAGATATTTATAAGTCTAAGTTTTCTAGTGGTTAAGTTTGAACTTAAAAACCACTACCTCGGGGCTTCCCTGGTTGTCTAGTGGCTAAGAATCTGCCTGCTGGTGGAGGGACATGGGATTGACCCCTGGTCAGGGAGAATCCTGCATGCTGCGGGGCAGCTGGGTCTATGCACCGCAATTACTGAGCCCACATGTGCCAAGAGCTGGTGCCCAGCAACGAAGAGTAACCTCCACCCTGTGCAACTAGAGAAAGCTCAAGTGCAGCAACAAAGACCCAGCACAGCCAAAAGTCAATCAATCAATCAATCTTTTTAAAAAATCTCTGCCTCAAAGAAGTGTTCTCTCATAATTTTATTTAATGTCCATCTTTATTGTACAACCCGATTTTATTTTCCTTATGCTGCATATTACTATCTAAAATGATCTAATTTGTCTCCTTGTTTGTTATCTGTGTTCGTGTCTAGACTTTAAGTTCCATCAGACCTGTGTCGCGTTAAATGCTGGAAAACTACCTCACATATAGTAGACATTCAGGGCTTATTGTTTAAATAACTAATTGATTGAATAAATCAATGGCTGAATTTTATTGCAGTACATGAATGATTATGAGGACTAAATGAGACGACACGTGTAAACTGCTTAGCATGCTGTCTACCATATTATAAGTACTCAAAATGCTCAATAATAAAGCAAAAAAGTTAGCTTTTATTTTTAAGCTTTTTTTAGCTTTCATTTTTAATAACTAGACTTTTTTTTTTCCTTCTAGGAAGGGTCAAGTACTTCTATAGGAAAGATAGAAACTTAAGGGTTCAAGTTTGAGATAAGTTAACTTTTGCAGTAAGGAAAAAGACCAGGTTGGAAAGGGACAGAAAAAGAAGCAAAGCAGTGAGACAAGATAGGGAGTTCTCAAGCCTTGATCCAGGAGATTAATTCTAGGGCAAAAAATATTCACAGGGAGATCTTAAGGGAGTTGGATTACTGAAGACAAATCTGCCAGCTTTTTACTTTTCTTAGCAATCATTTCTTCATTTCCCATCACATTTTAAGCAAATAGCAAATAATTTTAATCCAATTCTCCAACTTTGGCTTTAAAAAAAAGAAAAGAAAAGTACTCCTTTTCTCACAGAAAGCTAACTTTGGTGAAGAGAAAGGAATGGGGGACAAAGGAGCCCACAGAGAGGAGAACTTCTATCTCTGATGATATCAAACCCAATGTTTCACACTCTGGGAGTTTGCTTTAAAATGCTTTCTACAGACTTGTGGTTTTCAAGGGGGAGGGCACTGAGGGAGGGAAACAGTGAGAGGTTGGGGTTAACAAATGAAAGCTAAACAGCAAAGTCCTATAGCACAGGGAACTATATTCAATATCCTATGATAAACCATAATGGAAAAGAGTACAAAAATGTATCCATAAATGTAGAATGGATCACTTTGCTGCACAGAATAAATTAGCCCAATATTGTAAATCAACTATTCTTCAGTAAAAAATTAAAAACTTAAAATGATTTTTCTAGTATGGTTTGCACCAGGCGTTGCCACATAAGCAACTAAGCATGCAACGATGGACACTGTGACCTTTCCCTACATTTTCCTGACCATATTTGAAAACAACATGGAGGGACTTCCCTGGTGATCTAGTGGTTAAGAATTTGCCTTGCAATTCAGGGGAGGAGGGTTCAATCCCTGGTCGGGAAACTAAGTCCACAGACATACTGCAACGACTGAGCCTACTTACTCTAGAGCCCATGTACTGCAATGAAGACTCAGCACAATCAAAAAAAGAAAGAAAATAGATGGTCCAAGCTGGTGGCCATCATTCACGAAAGTCCCATTCAAGCAAAAACACATGGAAGGTGTGAGAAGCGGATATATTTTTCTTATTAATTGCCTTGAATCAGGCCACAGGGAGCCATGAAGGAGCTATGAAGGGTCAGTACAATATGAAGGAAAGCAAAGTTTATTTAGGCATCCATTGTGCTTATATTTGCCAGAGAAATAGCTACCATGAATTTTGCAAATGATCTATCAAAACTCAAGACACATTAAAGTCCCGGTAACAACATAACTAAAAGTGCCAAGAATTAGATCTCTCCCACTGAAAACTGTCACATATGCATTTTGCCCACATAGAGAACTGCACCCAAGACTGGATTAGACTGTGTGCCACCTCAGCAGGCTTGATGTTAACATACTGGGAAGTTCAGGTGATACGCTATCTGAACCTTGTAAGTCTTAAAATATCACAGCAACACAGTATTCCAAAAAGTTTACTTGTTCTATAAGGTAATGTTGGCTCCAAAGCTAAACCAAGTGCACTGGAAAAGGAAACCACTGTAGGGATAAGATTAATCTTTTGACTCAAGACATATGAGAGTTCAGAATTCTACTCTGTTGAGTGGCTTGGAAAATGTGCTGAACTAGCACAGTGCCTGGCACTTAGTAGGGATGCTGTAAATGGCTGCTGATTGAAAGAACTGCTTTGAACTTCAGTAAATCTATCTACCTAGATAACATATTCAAAAGCAGAGACATTACTTTGCTGACTAAGATCCGTCTAGTCAAGGCTATGGTTTTTCCAGTGGTCATGTATGAATGTGAGAGTTGGACTGTGAAGAGGGCTGAGCGCCAAAGAGTTGATGCTTTTGAACTGTGGTGTTGGAGAAGACTCTTGAGAGTCCCTTGGACTGCAAGGAGATCCAACCAGTCTATTCTGAAGGAGATCAACCCTGGGATTTCTTTGGAAGGACTGATGCTAAAGCTGAAACTCCAGTACTTTGGCCACCTCATGCGAAGCGTTGACTCATTGGAAAAGACTCTGATGCTGGGAGGGATTGGGGGCAGGAGGAGAAGGGGACGACCGAGGATGAGATGGCTGGATGGCATCATGGACTCGATGGACGTGAGTCTGAGTGAACTCCGAGAGTTGGTGATGGACAGGGAGGCCTGGTGTGCTGCGATTCATGGGGTCGCAAAGAGTCGGACACGACTGAGCGACTGAACTGAACTGAACTGAAGTCTATCTACAAAATGGAGATAAAGATCTACCCTACAGGTTTATCCTGAACATTATCACTATAAAATTTTTTAACATTAAAAGAATAAAAAGATAATATTAAGATTAAAAAAAAAAAAAAGGTAGGGTGGATAAGCTATTAGCCCCTAATGTATACCCAGTATAGTGTTTCTGTAATAATTTTTCCTTACCCTCCTAATAGTTATCTCCTTGTGATATACCCTTCTACTACTGTGTCGCTTAGGATTGTCAGGCCCTGCTATTTGTTTGAATTCTTCCATCTCCTCTGGTGGATTCCTTAGGAGAGAAGACCAGAAGAGCTAGTATTACATATTTATATCCCTGCTCTTAAGCCTTACTGGGGACTTTGCCTGATTTCAAAGACATGTTTTTCAAGTGTTTCCTGTCTTTATACATAAACTGACTAAGCTATGAATATAAGAAATTAACTGTTGGGAATTCCCTAGTGGTCCAGTGGTCAAGACTCTTATGTTTCTAGTACAGGGGGTGTGGTTTCGATCCCTGGTTGGGGCACAAAGATCCCACGTGGTATGCAGTACAGCCATAAAATAAAAAATAATAAAAGAAAGTAACTATTAATTACAGATAGCTAGAAATACAGGCATATAGATATGTTATATGTCTCCTCATAGTTTACAAATTTCTCCAAAATATCTTTTCACTTAATGTTGTTCTTAGGTCTTTATAAGGATCAAAAATAACTCTGTGGTCAAGGGAATTTTAGAGAATTCAGATAGCTGGGTGGAAATCCAGTTGTGAGGGTGATCTGGTTACATCAACTGTCACCCTTCTGAGCCTCAGTGTAGATTCAGTGAACCTGGCCAGTCAGGAAGCCAGTCAGTCTCTTGCCCAGCTTCATTCTTGTGAAAACTGGGCACTTAGACCGGAAGGAGGTAGGTCAGAAGTTCGGTTCAACTTTGTAAATATGCACTCAAACCTACTGGGGGTTGGGGACCGCAGACACCAAAGTGGGGAGGATGAGGTCTCAGTCTTCGAGAGTCTCACTTTTCAGGGGATGAGAGCCAACAACAAGTCATCGCACTGCAATAAAATAAATGTCTGCAGATAGGTGTTGACTGAATCCTTGGGAGCCTAGAGGAAGGCATTGGGCCTCATCACAGAGAAGGAGATGCAATGGAAAGAAGGAGAACAGGAGTTAGTTCAGAAGAGTCTGCTGATGGGAAGGGGTACTTCTGCTTGGCAGGAATCAGGAAGAGGAGCAGCATAGACTGGGGAGCCAATATGTACATACTGTGGTTCAGAAAGAAGAAGCCAGAATGTGTGGAGCTGGACTTAGACCTTCAGGCAGGAGTGCCCTGTATGTCCCTCTTTGTGCTTCCACTGCCCTGTTTTACTGTTGGACACCTGACTCATCTCTAGGTCCCAATCTTACCTCATATATTGCTTCACTGCACAGGGTAATTCTTTTTATTTAAAATTGTTTTTAATTTATTTTAATTGATTTTTTAAAATTAATTTTTATCTGAGTTTAGTTGCTTTACAGTATTGTATTAGTTTCTACTGTACAGCAAAGTGAATCAGCTAGATGTATACATATATCCCCCTATTTTTAGATTTCTTTCCATTTTGGTCACCACAGAGCACTGAGCAGAGATCCCTGTGCTACACAGTAGGTTTTCATTAGTTATCTATTTGATACATAGTGTAAGTATGTGTCAATGCCGATCTCCCACTTGTCCCACCTCCCCTTGGTATATGGTACAAAAGTGCGAGTACCTTTCCCTGCCTGGTATCTGTATGTTTGTTCCCTGCATCTCTGTCTCTATTTCTGTTTTGCAAGTAAGGTCATGTATACTATTTTTTCCAGGTTTCACATATATCTGTTAATATACAGTGTCTTTCTCTTTCTGACTTACTTCAGTTTTTGGAAGTTTCCAGGTCCATCCACATCTCTGCAAATGATCCAGTTTCATTCCTTTTTATGACTAAGTACCATAGTGTAATCCTTAAGTGACCTTAGGCTGTGTCTCTTGCCTCCCGAAGATACTTCAGTGGATATCTATTGTCTCTAGAATGAAGCTCAGGCTCCAAGCATATCCACCCGGGACATGGTCCTTGTCCTGTTTTCCAGCCTCATCTCCAACCGCCTGTCATTTCCATTATATGGTCCGGTGTTTGCATTTCATAATCAGTCTCTCACTTCTTGGCCTTGTTTATACTGCTCCATCTGCTCTAACACTCCCTCGCCCATCTCTGTTAGAGACTCAGTGGAGGCCAGGCTTCCTCTGAGAATCCTCTGGTGCCAGTGCTCCCCAGCCTTGCCCCCCTTCCCTGCCACTGCAGTTCTCAGTCTGGCTTAAATCCACCCCTCTTCTCTGTGGCCACACTGTGGTCCTGTGTCGCGTTTCCCACTGCCCCTCCAGGGATGTAAGCTTCCTGAGTAGTACAGCTTCGCCTTGGTCATGTTCATATCCTCAGCTGGGCTCCCTTTCCAGCTGGGCTGCTTCTCCTCTGTTTGCCAAGGCTTCCTCTGAGAATCCTCTGGTGCCAGTGCTCCCCAGCCTTGCCCCCCTTCCCTGCCACTGCAGTTCTCAGTCTGGCTTAAATCCACCCCTCTTCTCTGTGGCCACACTGTGGTCCTGTGTCGCGTTTCCCACTGCCCCTCCAGGGATGTAAGCTTCCTGAGTAGTACAGCTTCGCCTTGGTCATGTTCATATCCTCAGCTGGGCTCCCTTTCCAGCTGGGCTGCTTCTCCTCTGTTTGCCCCTCGATGCCCACTCTTCACCCCCTCCTGGCCTTGTACCTCGGGAGCCTGTGCTGTATTTTTTTTTTTTTAATTTTAATTGGAGGCTAATTACAATATTGTAGTGGTTTTGCCATACATTGACATGAATCAGCCATGGGTGTACGTGTGTTCCCCATCCTGAACACCCCTCCCACCTCCCTCCCCATCCCATCCCTCAGGGTCATCCCAGGGCACCAGCCCTGAGCACCCTGTCTCATGCATCGAACCTGGACTGGCGATCTGTTTCACATACGATAATATACATGTTTCAGTGCTATTCTTTTAAATCAGCCCACTCTTGCCTTCTCCCACAGAGTTCAAAAGACTGATCTATACATCTGTCTCTTCTGCTGTCTCTCATATAGGGTCATCGTTACCATTTTTCTAAATTCCATATATATGCGTTAGTAAACTATATTGGTGTTTTTCTTTCTGAGTTACTTCACTTTGTATAACAGGCTCCAGTATTTGACTGCCAGTTGTGTGGGCTTCTGGGAGGCCCCTGCTGCAGAGTGAAAGTTAAGAGAATAAGATCTAAAAATGAATCAGGCGGCTGTGAATTGCCCGTGTCCCTCTCTTTAAGGCCATGGTACCCTCCCAAGAGGTCTCTATATAGCTCGCTTTCTGGGTTCTTGTAACTGCTTCTGACTATCATCCCTTTAGGACTAGGAGTGGTGATGGTGCCTCACTGTGACTAAGATCCAGAATTTTTAAAAAATTAATTTCTTTTAATTGGAGGCTAATTACTTTACAATATTGTGGTGGTTTTTGCCATTCATTGACATGAACCAGCCATTGGGTGTACATGTGTCGAACCGTCCTGAACCCCCCGTCACCTCCCTCCCCACCCCATCCGTCTGGGTTGTCCCGGAGCACCAACTTTGAGTGCCCTGCTTCATGCATCAAATTTGCACTGGTTATCTACTTTACATATGGTAATATACATGTTTCAATGCTATTTTCTAATATCATTCCACCCTTGCCTTCTCTCATATAGTCCAAAAGTCTGTTCTTTACATCTGTGTCTCTTTTGCAGTCTTGTTTATAGGGTCATCATTACTGTCTTTCTAAATTCCATATATATGTGTTAATATACTGTATTGGTGTTTCTCTTTCTGGCTTACTTCACTCTGTATAATAAGCTCCTGTTTCATGCACCTCATTACAATTGAGTCAGACGGTTTCTTTTTATAGCTGAGTAATATTCCATTGCGTATATGTACCATAACTTCCTTATCCATTCATAAGACCCAGAATTCTACACTGTATCTTTTTAGTGTCCTTATCCCAGCTCACATCTTTGTTCATGATCCCTTTATCAAACTCTATGCAAATCACCTCATTTAAATGTACTGTCAGCTGACACATCAGCACATCTTAATAGAAGCAACTTCAATAGACCTTTTATTTATTTTTAAATTTTTTTTAAAGTATGAAAGTATGATAACATATTTACAGGAGACTTGGAAAATACAAAGTTACATATAGTCTCACTACATATTACAGATTTTAAGTAGATAAATTAAGATTTTTAGTTGAAGTTTCAATATCAAAGTCTCAGAAATTAATAGAATAAATAGACATAAAATTAGAAGGAAATAGTAGGCTGGAATAGCTCTATGAACCAATTCAACATAATTAAGATGCATACAATTTTCACACAATCTCTCTCTCTCTCTCTTTAGTTGCTAAGTCATGTCCGACTCTTGCCACCCCATGTACTGTAGCCTGTCAGGTGCAATAGCAGGGTACAAATTCTATTCAAGATCCTGTAGACTATAAACCAAAGGGTATATCCTGGAATAGAAGGAAATAGCAATCCACTCCAATATTCTTGCCTGGAAAATCCCATGGACAGAGGAGAGCCTGGAGGGCTATAATCCATGGGGTCACAAAAGCGTCGGACACAACACAGCTACCAAATAACAAGAACAGACCTTTGAAAAGGAAGAAAAGAAAGAAGGAAGGAGGGAGGACAGGAAAGAAAGAAAAAGGAGAGAATAATAACATCTCTAAGGGAGATATTTCTTGAGCTGGACTCCCTCTGCACTTTTCATATTTGTGATCATTTACTATGTCAAGTTGGTCCGTTAACTATTCTTTAACATCTCTAGTGGTGTGGTTTGTGAAAACTGCCCTGAGAAGATGCTGCAAGCTCTGACTTCCTAAACGGAGGAGAAAACCGGAAGGTCAGAACCTTCAGAAAGAACTTCACATTCTCCAGTCTGAGTGCAAATATAACCCTGGTGCCACCATGGAGCAGCTCCTGCAAGAAAGGAGGAGCCACGGAACTTCTGAGAAAGACAGAATCAGACCTGGAGGGCAAAAGGGAAATGAAGGCCCATGCAACAGAAGGAAGGATTCATGGGACCGGAAGACTGTACTGCTAACTGAAGCTGGGAGAGAATGAATTAACCACAGACCAAAATAAATTATTAAAAACTAGTCACCATTGTTCCTGTTCAACTTTTCTGAAGATGATGAATGTTTTTGACAATGGCTGTGTGTGAAGAATTTGACTTGCAACTCCAAAGCCTCTGAGCTATGAAACCCCCAGAGATCCCCAGCTTAGGCGGGCAGCCTAGCAGGAGATCATCCATGACACAATGATGCTGCTGTTACAGGGTCTCAGGCCTCAGGGAAGAGGAAAAAGCTTGGGTTATGGCCTTATCATTCTCTTCACCCCAAAGACTGTGGCAACTACTTCAGCACCATTTTCTCCCAATTCAAAAGTCCAATGGTAATGAGTTTGCAGTTCAACGTATCATTCAACTTGCAAAAAAAAACAAAACCCTCATTATTCATGATTTTTATACATAAAAAGGCAATTGATATTGCTAAATAGGAATATCAAAGCATATTGTCACATTTTGTTCACCACAGCAGCTGAATGATTTATCATTGTACCTGTGTGTTAAATCCCTTCAGTTGTGTCCGACTCTTTGCAATCTTGTGGACTGTATCCTTCCAGGCTCCTCTGTCCATGGGATTTTCCAGGCAAGAACACACGAGTGGGTTATCATGTCCTCCTCTAGAGGATCTTTCTGACCCAGGGATGGAACCCAGGCCTCCAGCATTGGTAGCAGTTTCTTTACCACTTAGCGCCACATCATTGCTGACTTAAAATTACCACTCCTCAAAGTATTACAAGGGTGAATTTTTAACACGAACCTGGGATTTTTCTACCCTACATGTCCTTTGAACCCTGACCTTCTCAGCTGAAACATGCCTGGAACAGATAGAAAAAGACCCACAGCCCAGGATCCAAGTATCACTGGGAACTCCAGCCCACCGAGAAGTGTTTACGTCTCTGTTCCTTGACTAGAAAGCAGCTGAAGGGAACTGACTTGGAGTAGTAACTGCACGTTTTTTAAATGCTATCCATGTTACAAAGACCTAAGGGGTGTTCACACTTTTAGGCAGGTGTGTAAGCCTGGGGCTCTAATAAATCAAGGGCAAGGGCCATGGAGGTGGCTCAGGTGGTCTTGAACATGTCTCTCTCAGACTAATTTAAACGTTCCTTCCACATCTGTATGGCTAGGCAGCAAGCTGAAAATATGTTTCTGTCGTTCCAGTCCTTCAAGGGCTGCTATCTTCCCCTAAGCTGTAATGAGTCCCACAGTCAAAGATCGCATGGTGTGCAAACTTCCCAACACCTGCACCCTTCAAATCCTGCCTTTGACTTCTGGAAGAGTATTTGTCACTTCATTGGCACTGAATAATACAAACATCCTTGTGACCTGGAAACTTTCAATCAAGAACCCAAGAAGGAATAAAAGTAAAGGAAACTCGGCCTAAGATAGAGAGTTAAGAACTTTCTCCCTTTCAAGATATTGAAAGGACTTCACTCATTAGTGGAGGAAAACTAGGCTCACATTCCGATATTACTTTAGTCTGGAAAACACTATTTTGTTACATTAACGTCTGCGCTAATTATTATAATAGCCCTGCATTTATACAAGTAACAAATCAATTGTAATGAGCCGAACAAAAGAATCGAGGTAGAATTATTCCCTATAAATATACTCCTGTCAGTGCAGTCAAAACACAGTGCCAACACACCGCCAGGGTCAGGAAGCAACAAATTTTAAGACGGATCTGTCCTTTTCATCTCTTTCATTGGTTGTGTGTGTAGGAAATCAGATGAAAAGCGAAATCTAGGCCCACCTGGATTTTTGAAGGATGGTTACACTTACAGCCCTGGCAAGTTGTTGGTATTTTGTAACATGTCCAAGTCTGATTAGGTGGAGAGGTGAAGAGTTTTGAGTATTACACAAGGGGCCTCAATTTGAATCTTGGAATGTAAACAAAAGGATTTTGTAGCGGCTCATATTGTTTCTTTTAAAAAGAGTGATGGATTGTCTTAAAAGTTAATCAATTCCCATTTTTAAAATGCTTCACCAACTGATAAACTCAAGCACGGAAGAAACAGTTTTCATTTTAAAGGAAATCCACAGACTTAGATAAAAGGGACCTTAAAAGTTGTCTCTGCAGAGGGTTAAGTTTGTTCAAGTTGCTGTCACATGCCTTTCTCTATTTTGTCCTTGTAACCTGGGAAGTAGGTATGAAAGGTAATAGTCTGCTTAAGAGGTTCAGAAAGGTTACAATCTTTGTGATCTCCAGAGGTCACAATACTAATTAGTAGTTGAACCATTTCTAGAACCTAGATCTTTATGCACTTTGTTTATCGCATTGCGTTTTCTCCTGATAGGTTATTTATCTGTCAGGTCATTTCTGGTACTTTATGCTGAGAGGACCCTGGGAAGATTATTCTATATTTAGGCTGTTGGCATATGTTGCTGTCTATACACACACATCTTTAGAGTCTCTCAGAAATGAGGAGTTGCTTCTGTTCCACCAGCAGAACGAATAGTGGAGGGAGAGGGAGAGATATCATTCAAGTTTGGGGACTGTTGAATATAAGCATCTCAGTGTGTCTGTGCACGTGTGTGTGTGTGTGTGTGTGCAAATGTGTGTAAGACAGAGGGAGAGACTCTTAAGAGATTGCATCATAACACATTACAGCCTGTAATAGATGATGTAGTGCTGTATGTCTCACAAAATGTGAATTACCCAGATGTCACAGGTCAATCAAAATCAGGGTGGCTGAAATGTGTGTTGAAGTATAGGAGATTAAAATATTATGCCTAGCACTGTATAATACATCATGGAAAAAATCCTTCTAAGTATAAATTAGCTTTACTGCTTGAGTATAAAATCTTCCTTTTGGTTATTTATGAAGCTTCATTTTGAAGATTGCCTTCACTGACTAACAAGCAAATCAGAACTTGTCATGTGCAAATCTTGTGAAGACTGCAAGGCCAATCTATAATTAGCCTCAAAGGAGTGTGACCAAATTGTGTAAAAGAAAAAAAAAGAGAAAGAAAAACACTATGAAAAGGAAATCAGAGGACCAAAAGAGATCAGGGTGTGGTCAAACCATGGGAACCCTTTAACTTCACATTTTCCCTGACATGGTTATGTTCAAAGTCTCTAGAAAAAGTGAAATTATGAAACAAAGATTCCTATTCTGCTATTCAAAGGGCTGCTATTGTTCCTAGATCAAAGAATCTGGTGATGAAGAGAAGTTTATACTGCTCTGAGTATGAAAAATATTCAAATTGGGAACAACAACAACAAAAAAACTGGCAGCAGGAACAAATAAGAGTGAGGAGGAGAAAGGTCTAAACAGTGGCTTTGCCCCATAACGAGGGCTTCATGAATACCTGCTGAGTGAGTGAGTGAATCAGTGAGGCCACAGCTCTGTTCCCTTAGAGGTATCATCCACCCCACCCTCCATCAAGAGACCTTTGTTCTCTCTCTTCCCCTAATTGTCTTTCTACTTTAAAAATCTGAAGCAAGACTGTAGCGCTACCCTTTACCCTTTGGCTAAGCATGTATGGAGTGCCCTGAAGTCATTTTTTCATTTTCTGCAAGGCACATACCGCCCTTTCCACCACAGAGAGTCTGGCTTATGAGGTCAGATGGTTCTCACAGATGACACGTAGGAGAAAATTCCCAACTAATTGCCCTTCTTGAAACCCTCCCCCGTGTCACTCTCCAGAGACGGGATCCTGGTCTCCATAGGGACCATGACATAAGTAGGGTCTGTCAAGGCTGTAGTTAATGAACCCTGTTGAGATCATCGCCTGGCAGGGTGGGGTATGAGCAGACCCTGGGTGTGAAGGCTTCAAGGGGGAAAACCCAGGAAGTGGTCAGATGACTCACTGGTGGCACTTTGTTGAGTCAGGCCAGAGAAATGATACTGTGATGTTTTAATGTGCAATGGAAGACACCAAGTTTCAAAAGAGTTTTTTTTTTTTTTTTTTTTTAATGTCTATTGTCCACGAGGTCCTGGGATCCCTCCCTTCTCTTTTCTATCTTTTCATCATTTAATGGTAGAATTTGTGACTTCAGACTGGCTGATACATACCAACCAGTGTGTCCATAAGAAATTAACAAAGAAAGAAAGAAATTAGCTGCTCGGTGAAACTGAAAGGATCCTCACTCTACCTTCATGATCTATAAACGTGTAATTAGTTTAAAAATATTTATTGAGCACCTAGAATGTGTCAGGAATTCTGCTGCTTATTCGTTCACATTGAGGCAATCTGCAACCCATATTCTCCTGAAGATGCTTTCAGGGATTATCATATGCCCTTTAAAATTATCAGCTCTCTGAGAAGCATCATTAGACAAATATCTTAATCTTGACACTTGAGTGAAGTTAGTTTCTGTGTAATTCATATAGAGAAGAGGAAAGGTGATGGAGAACAGGAAATAAGTCCTTATTAATAGAGCATTTTGAGTGTCTCCCAGAATTGAATAGGCAATAAGTAAAGACCTGATAGAGCTGTGGTGATGGAAATCATATCTATGATACATTCACTCATCTGGATGTTAAGTTGCTAAAATAAAGAGAGCCTAACCACAGAGCCAATTTTCCCAACATCTGTACTACTTCTTGATATGAATATATACCTTTTTGTGGTCCTTGTGTCCAGTAAATCTTTCTAGATGATAAAATACTAAAAAAAATTTTTTTCTACTTTAGTGAAAGAATGGTTTCAATGAAGACACACTAGCTCAGAAGGTCTAAACCGTCTTGGTTCTAATAATTGTTCCTAGGAAAACAAATATTCTTGGAGTGATTTTCTTACTCATTTACTAGACAGAATAATGGCCCTCAGAAATATTTACATCCTAAGCCCCCAAACCTGTGAACACTTAAATTTACATGGCAAAAGGAAATTTACAGATGGAATTGTTAATGATCTTGAGATGGGGAGATTGTCCTGAATTATCCAGGCAGATCTAATGAAATCTCAAGGGTCCCGATAAGAGGGACACTAGGATCAGAGTCTGGAAAAGGAGATGGGATGAGAGGATCAGAGGCTGGAGGAAGAAGATGTACTTTGAAGATGGAGGATGGGGTCATGAGCCAAGGAGAGCAAAAGGCCTTGAGAAACTGAAAAAGACAACAGATAAGACTCTTTTTGAACCTGACCTCCAGAACTGTGAGATGATAAATTTGTGCTGTTTTAAGCCACTGCGTTTACACCAATTTATTACAAAAGCAATGGGAAATTTGTATTAGTATGTTCCATAGCAGAAGCTGGATAATTGATATCCTTTAATCTCATTCAGGCTTCCCAGATGGCTCAGTGGTAAGGAATCTGTCTGCAAATGCAGGAGACATAGGTTTGATTCCTGAGTCAGGAGGATCCC
The DNA here is from genome assembly GCA_006410675.1 of Oreotragus oreotragus. Classification (NCBI taxonomy): domain Eukaryota; kingdom Metazoa; phylum Chordata; class Mammalia; order Artiodactyla; family Bovidae; genus Oreotragus; species Oreotragus oreotragus. Next base: position 151,555 of record SJYX01019642.1, on the reverse strand, counting down.
CTGGAGAAGGAAATAGCAACCCACTTCAGTATTCTTGTCTGGGAACTTCCATGGACAGAGGAGCCTGGCAGGCTACAGTCCATGGGGTTGCAAAAGAGTCAGACATGACTTAGTGACTAACAACAACAACATTTTCATTCATTTGTCAAATATTGCTATGCTGTCTCCATATGTCTGCTAATTCTCTGGGAATTGAGGCTATAGGACTAAGCTGCTAACTGCTAAGTTGCTTCAGTCGTGTCCGACTCTGTACGACCCCACAGGCAGCAGCCTACCAGGCTCCTCCGTCCCTGGGATTCTCCAGGCAAGAACGCTGGAGTGGGGTGCCTTCTCCAATGCATGAAAGTGAAAAGTGAAAATGAAGTCACTCAGTCGTCATGTCCGACTCTTTGCAACCCCATGGACTGCAGCCCACCAGGCTCCTCCATCCATGGGAGTTTCCAGGCAAGAGTACTGGATGGATTGCCTTTACCTTCTTCGAGGACTAAGCTAAATGGACACAATTTCTGTTCCACTAAGTTTACAATCTAGATGAGGATAGGATTATGCTCATTTACAGAAGTGAAAATATAAATTTCTCCAATACAAACATTAAAGCTGTTGTTTGTGTGGGAAAACGAAACAACTGGATAACAATTTTTTTCACTTTTTAACAAGTTGGTGTCCCTTGGTGACTCATTGCATTTTAATGTCATAATTAAGTTGTATTATAATTGTGACCGTGGGTGCCTGCTTGTCCAACTCTGACTGCTTTCTTTAAAATCTAGGGCCAGAGACCTACTGTACAGCATGTAGAACTCTGCTTCACGTTATGCGGCAGCCTGAATGGGAGTGGGGTTTAGGGGAGAATGGATACATGTATGTGTATGACTGGGTCCCTTCACTGTTCACCTTAAATTATCACAAAGTTGTTAATTGGCTATACCCCCACACAAAATACAAAGTTGAAAAAAAATCTAGGGTTAGAGAGATAAATTAAGTATCTTAAAGGTCTTATGATTTTTTACTTAATTCTCCTGAAGCCATCTATATGCAAAAGATACCTTAACTAATAGTCGACTAAGTAAATCTTAAGGACTCAAGGCTTTTGTGCCAGAGGAGTATGAGACATTCAAAATGAAAAGAAAGCATGTCATGATGGATGGAAAGCATTCCTGTACTCGAAAATGTTCGTAAAGTTTCAGGGCCTCTCACTTAAACGGCTTCTATCCAAGGCTCTGAGAGAGGCTCTAGAAAAGTGTACCCATGGCCACCAGTCTTTGTAAAGTTTGAAAAAGTTAGACATTCACCAAGGATATTTTGGATGAGGCAGCTCTTTCCTCTCCAGCTCTTGGTCCTGCCTGTCTGTGTGTTCAGTCACGTCCAGCTCTTTTACAACCCCGTGGACAGTTACCCGCAGGCTCCTCTGTCCATGGGGTTTCCCAGGCAAGAGTACTGGAGTGGGTTGCCATCTCCTCCTCCAGGGAAGTCTTTCTGACCTGGATTTCGATTCTGCATTTTCTGCAACTCCTGTATTGGCAAGCGGATTCCTTACGCAGTGGGCCACCTGGGAAGCCCATTCTTGGTTTTACTTTCACCCATTCAGACGGTGTTGATGTGGTCGTGGGGAGTTCTTGGCTCTAGCTCACGTGAACCTGGGTAGTGGACGCATGTTTTTGATTCCATGGGATCTGTCAATGTGGTTCAAGGCACATCCATGTGTAACTGACTTCCCGCCATTCATCCCAATGTAGTATTGGGTTCTTCCCTCCCACTGTGTTGACCCTCCTGGTGTTGTGCCCCGAAGATACAGGGTCAGAGGTTTTATTTGATATGAACATATCCTTCAACATATTCTTTGGGCTTCCCTGGTGGCTCAGACAGTAAAGAATCTGCCTGCAATGTAGGAAATGTGGGTTCAGTTCCTGGGTCGGGAAGATCTCCTGGAGAATGGAATGGCTACCCACTCCAGTATTCTTGCCTGAGAAATCTCATGGATGGAGGAGCCTGGCAGGCCACAGTCCATGGGGCCACAAAGAGTCGGACAGGACTGAGCGAGTAGCACATACACATATATACATATTCCTTAACACTGACCCCCGGGGAAGGCAACGGCACCCCACCCCAGTACTCTTGCCTGGAAATCCAATGGACAGAGTAGCCTGGTGGGCTGCAGTCCATGGGGTCGCTAACAGTCGGACAGACTGAGCGACTTCACTTTCACTTTTCTCTTTCATGCATTGGAGAAGGAAATGGCGACCCACTCCAGTATTCTTGCCTGGAGAATCCCAGGGATGGGGGAGCCTGGTGGGCTGCCGTCTATGGGGTCGCATAGAGTCGGACACGACTGAAATGACTTAGCAGCAGCAGCAGCAACACTGACCACAGGCTGTATGTGGAAAAGAAAGGACAGACAAGGTTTGAAGTGTATGGAATCCAAGGGAGGTGGGAGGGGGGCTCAGGATGGGGGACACATGTACACCCATGGCTGACTCATGTCAGTGTATGGCAAAACCACTACAATATTGTAAAGTAAGTAGCCTCCGGTTAAAATAAATAAATTAAAAAAAAGAAATGTATGGAATCCAAAGTTACTCTGTGAGTAATTCTGTAGCATGTAAATTTTTAAGTAGGAAACTGAGAGTTCTCCTTGTTGCTCAGTCATATAGGCACTCTCTCCAGTAAAGAATGTGTCTAATAATGGTGCGTATACAACTACAAATGCACCACACATGTTGTCTTTCTTGCTGTGAATTTCATGAAATAGAATTTGTCCGAATTCCTGTGCTTATATGGCACAAACTGGTAGTGACATTACCCAGATTTGTCAAGTTGCTGATGTTTTGTGCATTTCAGCTATTAATTAAAAAATCAATCAACTACTCTAAAAAAATGATTGACTTATTTTTAAATTAAAAGGCAATCTGAATTATGTAGGAGAAAATAGAGGGAACCAAAGTATTGTGGAGATTATCAGATAGTTCATTAAGAAGAATATTACCTGATTTCTAAGGATTTTAGGATATTTGTGGTACTTACCCTCCTGCCACTTATTATTTGACGTGATTTCATTTCCCATTTGAAATAAATAAATATTTCTGATATTGAATCCACAATTGTGTATTTTTAGAAGTGGTACCCTCAAAATGTTTGAGTTTCAGGGTCCATGGAGACATCCTACAGGGCAAGTAAGTGGGGAAAGAAGAGAGGTATTTGCTTGATCAGGGAAAGCTTGCGGTGCGTGTCCTCATTCATCACAGGGAAAGCAGGGTTGTGTGATCTAATGGAGTGAGGCTGTGCCAAGTGTGTCCCTGAGTGGAGCTGGTACTTTTCATGGTCAGTGCATGTTTGGACTCGACCAAAGAAAACGGGGTGGAGTTCAGGATTGAAGGTCAGGAGAAGATACCCTGAATGAGCAAATCTTCATTTGAGAACTTTGAATGAGTTCCCAGAATCTTTCTAGGTCTTACTTTCCTTATCCATAAACTGTTGTGTTTAAGAGCATAAGTTCTAAAGTCAGAACACCTAGGGTCAAAGTAGTCATTTTGCCACTGACAGCGTGACTGTGGAGAAAGACACGTTTTTGCTAAGCTCTGGCTCCATCATCCATAAGCAAAATAAGGAAATAGTTTTCTTACCTCAGGGAAGCCTTGGCCCGCTGCACTCAATAGAGTTGCAAATAGTCAAACATGACTGAGCAGCTGAAAAGCAACAACAGTCTTATCTCAGAGGCTTTTGCAAGGATCAAATGGCATAGTGACTAAAAAGCTCAGCACAAGGCTGCGCAAACAGTAAGTGCTCCATTAATAAACGGCTAAATAATATTGTCAAATAATAATTATAAATAAAGATTATTTTTCTACATAAAGAAACTCACAACTATTACCTGATGTCTTTCTCACACAGAGAAATGATAGAAGGGAGAGGTAATTAAACAGCATTAAAAAAAAAAAAGGAATAAGACTAGAATTAAATTGTACCATAAGTATCATAGGTTCATATATGTGGAGGTTAATTGTCTGCAAAAGTGCTCATCTGTTGTTGCCGATCACAGGACTTGGCCAGCGTGTGTGTGTGTGTGTGTCTGTTCGTGTGTGTGTATCTGTTGGAGGACAAGAGAAGGGCCAGCAGCTGGCCTGCTGGGGATGTCAGGCCCACTTCTGTTGCCAGACTGCTGCTGCCCCACCATGTGGGCATCTGTTCAGATGTCTAGGACCCTACCTTCCAGGACCTATTATTCGAGGAAGGTGCCTTGTACTCCGAGCTGTGCTGAGTTCCAAGGCAGGCGCAAGCCCTTGGCGCCACCTCCTCTTAACCGAAGCTGGCTCAGAAACCTCCACATACTATCCCATCCATCGGCCCTGAAGATGCTCCAATATTCTCAGAGATGTGGGCAAAATTATGCTCACCCCAACCTACCACTGGTGTTAAGAAGGAAATGAGCAGAGCAGAAGAGATTTATGGTGTGGCTGAACAGAGGCATCTCTAAGGGTGCGATTTTCTACTCTTCCTGGGAAAAAGAATGCAAGCGGACACTTCACCTCGTAAATCTACCAACTGCTGTTTCTTCACTAGGTTTACTACTTCTGAAAACACAGGTCTCTTGAAATGCAAAACAGAACTTTGAACTAAAAACAGAAGAGCGCTGATGATACTCTTATAGACGTGTCACGTGCACAGCGACTACCCACCTTCATACAGTCGCCTCCTTTAAACCTCACAATCGTCCCCCAGTTAGGAATTGCAGGCCGAGTGTCCACTGTTTATATATCAGGAAACTAGTGCCGTAAGGTTAAAGTCGTGGCCTGAGGTTGCCCGAAGGAGGCCTGTCCCCTTGCCTTCCCACGGATAACACCGAGACTCAGATGAGTGAGGACAGAGTCTGGACACAGCTTTTATGTGTGTGAAATTATGTGAACTTTCATGAAGTAGTAACTTCTTTCTTCTTCTGATCTTTCTCCCTTTCCCTCCAGTGGCCAGAGCAGAGAAGAAACCGCAGGGCCCTAGATCAGAAGGGCTCCATGAGGGCACAGAAAACATCTTCTGTTCATCCTAGAGTCCCACTCCTAGGAGTATGTGGATGGATGTTAGGATATTCATTTCAGTTCAGTTATCACTCAGTTGTGTGCAATTCTTTGCAACCCCATGGACTGCAGCAGGCCAGGCTTCCCTGTCCATCACCATATCAGGATATCAGGATATTAGGTCAGCTGGTGAAGAAAACACAGTGGCAGAAATATTTCCCTTCTAGACTTTGGAAGGGTTTCTTTGGGATTGTAGGGAGGAAACAGAGGGGACAAGTTAGCCCTGAGGGGAGAGTGGCTGAGAATGTGTAAAAAAGCAGAGCCAGGGAGAGATAACATGAAACTAGGTAGGAAACTAGCATTCAGGCATATGGGACAAAGGGTGGCCCAGCCAGCACTCTTCTGGCCTTAGCAAGCCAAGGGAGCGGCAGCAAGTTCCTGCCCCTCAAAGATGTCCCCCAGCCAGCAGGGGAGCCACAGGCCTGAAGGTGTCTCAAGGACCAAGCGCTGACAGTCTCCTCGTGGGTGTCTGTGTGGAGCAGACTCCACCCCCCACAGGGCCTTGGACTTCATCCTGACCTTTGTAAACACTTGCCACAACTTCAGGAAGGAAGGGTGCCATTATTCAGCCAGTGAAAGGAACAAAATTGGGTCATTGTAGAGACCAATCTCTACAATGGAGAGATGGACCTAGAGTCTGTCATACAAAGTGAAGTAAGTCAGAAAGGGAAAAACAAATACTGTATGTTATCAAATATATGTGGAATCTTGAAAAATGGTAAAGATAAATCTATTTATGGGGCAGGAATAGAGATGCAGATGTAGGGAAAGGATGTGTGGGCACAGGGGCAGGAGGAGAGTGGGATGAAGGGAGACTGGGGGTGATGTATATGCGCACTGCCATGTGCAGAAAGATAGCTAGTGGGAAGCTGGTGTATAGCACAGGAAGTTCAGCTTGGTGCTCTGTGAAGACCTAGAAAGGTGGGATCGGAGGGTGGGGAGGAGGGAGGTCCAAGAGGGAGGGGATATATGTATACACAGAGCTGATTCACTGCATGGTCCAGCAGAAACTAACACAGCATTGTAAAGCAACTATATCCACCTCATCAAAAAAAAAAAAAGAAGCCCCCAAAGTTGTATAAAGGACAAGGTCCTATTATATAACACAGGGACCTATATTCAATGTCTTGTGATAAACCAGAATGGAAAAGAATATGAGAAAGAATAAGAATATATGTATGTGTAACTGAGTCACTTTGCTATACAGCAGAAATTAACAATATTGTACATCAACTGAACTTCAGTGAATTTTTTAAAGTCCCACAGTTAAGTTTTCTGTCATGCTAGTGATGTCTGAAAGTAGAAATTAAGTTGAATTCTAGAAAAATAAATGGCAGCTTGCACGCCTAAAGTTATTATGATAGAGCTCCAAATCGACCATTTTGTCTTAAAAAAAAAAAAAAAGAAAGAAAAGATAACTGTAGTGACAGAAGTGTACATTCATTTAGTTACAGTTGAGCACGTCAGATTCTGCTTCTCCAGAACAATCAAGGGACAGTTTTCCATCCCCTTACTGAGCCCTACTAAAAGTTTAAAACCTGGAAAAAGTCATCAGGTAGAATCTCATGAGCTCTGGTGAAATCACTCATGAAAGAGACTTACCCTATCCATTGTCCAGATCTCTGGTATCTAAAATTTAGTGCATTCCAAGGTAGACACTGCAGACAGGGAGCCTTATCTCAAAAGCAGAAGTGGCATCCAGAAAATATAGGGTGCTCAGTTTTCCTATCTGTCATCTTAGGCATTTTGAACTCAAGGTTTCCTAATCCTAAAGCTAAGGGTTTCCCAATATCACATATTTCTCTGAAATGGAAAACAGAATCACATTATTGATAAAGATGACTGCACATATATGGCCAGTTAAATTTTTTTCATGATTTGCCTCAATTAAAATGCTGAGCCTTTTTTCCCCCCTACAAAATGAATCTGGAAAAATCATTGTTTTTGTTTTTCCCAAAGAGATATAAAATGAAGTTGTAACAAGACCGTGATTGCATGTTGGTCCCATTCACCATTTCTTTTTTTTTCTTTCTTTTTGCTTCTCAGACAAGCACATCATTAGCTTTTATGCCTCTACGGCTTTGCTCCTGCTGTTCTCTCTAGCAGGAGTGCAACTGGCTTCCCTTGGTCCTGTGGAAATTTCCCTTCTTCTGCAGAGTCCTCGTTAGCTTCCCCCAAGGGGTCTCTCACTCCCCTTTGCTGCCATCTCATTTCACAGGAGACCCTGAGGTCGCACAACTTCCAGCAGTGGCTCGCTCCCGTGCCAGAGCCTTTGTACTTGCCATCCCTACTGCCGAGGTGTTCTTCCCCAAGATAACTACACAGCTAAGTTCTGTACCTTCTCTAATTCTTGTGCAAAGTCTGTCTTCTTAGAGAGGCCTTCCCTGACTACGCAAAGTCTAGCCACTCTACTTTCTCCCAATCCTAGCCTTTTCTCTGCTTTATTTTTGTCTTTATTTATAAAAATTTAAAAAATTGAAGTAAAATTGCTTTGCAAGGCTGTGCTAGTTTCTGCTCTACGACAGTGTAAATCAGCTATATGTATTCATATATTCCCTCTCTTTTGAGCCTCTCTCCCACACCCATCACCCCCAAACCATACCTCTAGGTCATCGCAGAGCACTGAGGTAAGCTCTAGCAACTATTATTTTCAATGGTACTGTGCATTTCACTCATCTTATTAGTTTATTGTTTGTCTTCCCCACTCTCATGTAAAATTTCTATTTTATCACTATTCATCATCCATAACACCCGACACACAGTAAAAGCTCAATAAATATTTATAGGAAGAACAAATGACTGTATGACTATTACACTATCGCAATTATGTATTTACCCACTTAGCTGTGTCCTACGCATTCTCACATGTTCTTTAGCAGTTAGCTCAGTGCTGGGTATAGACAGAGCATCCACAAATGTTTACTGAGGAAAAAAGTACACGGATAAATTGGATTAACCATACCTTGCTTACAATTGAGATAGAATGGAAATTTCATCCTAATCCATAACTTATTTTTGTAATATGATAAGACAACAGTGCTTCCTGGGCAATGGAGGTAGATTTTTTTCACCAGCAAGTAAAATATTTAAAAGTATGCAGAAATTATTCTGATGATATTGAGTATTTGAATAGTTTTCCCCATAAGGCAAGTCATGAAATTCCACAGCATTGAGTGCCTAGCAATTACTAGCATTATGATAAGCATTAAGCATTATACAAAGCCAAAGAATTTAAATTCAGCTCCAAAGTGGACTGAAACAATTAGAAAAGACTGAAGAGTTTTACTTTAATGTCTCTATTTGTGAAAAATATGTCTTACTCTAGAAATTCAAGCTCTGTACATGAGCTGCAAGCATGGAAAAAGAAAACTATAAAGTGAAATTCAAAACGTTAATAAAAGAGAATCTACAATAGAGCGGCAGCTAAAGTAGAAATAAACCAAATGAAGCTGAATTACACAAGAAGGCCATGCCACCTTGTGGGTACTGGGTGTATTTTACCATCCTCCACATCAAACTAAAGAAAGAGTGACCAATCAGAGAAGAAGTGATTGGAAAATATTTCAACGATTTTTTTTATGGTAAATAAAACACAAGGTACTTTTTCTTCTTTTTTTGATGCTGAAACTGTTGGAAGCATTTTTTTTTTTTAACCAAAATACAATACATCTTGAACCACTTTGATGAAGGAAAGAAACTATAAGTGATGAGGATGCAATGTTTTAAAACAAAGATTATTTTCTTTATAAATGAACTTGAACATCTGTTTAAAGATTCAGGTATGTACTCTTTCCTGCTCTTTTCTCTGAACAAAAGACTTAGATTATTTGACTAAAAAAAGTGTTCAAAAAAATGAGTAAAATCAACAGCACATATATTTTGAGATAATTTCCTGAAGAGTAACCAGAGATTTTAATACCTGTGTAAATTTGTACCAATATATAATTTAAAATTCAATAAAAGATGTTACATAATAAGAAATAGGCTTTTTCAGAAGTATTGAAAGGACTAGCCATGAGGCGACAAAATGTCCCTGTTGCGTGTAGATAGTTATTCTTGCGTTGAAATGATAATTTAGGCTAGGAGGGAGTAAACACTTGTGTACACTAATAGGTGTATGAAGTAACATAAGGCTTTCTAGAAGGTAAAAAATACAATTAATTTTTCTTATAGGAAGAACTGTCCCTGATCTCAAATTAGAATCTTAGAATCATAAACTTTAATACTGGAAAGTACCTTAAATGAGGCAGAGGGACCAATGACTCATTCTAATGAATCCTTAGGCAACTAAATTATTTCATCTCTTGTTATTCTTTATTTGAGAATTACCAACAATGAACAAAGAAACACACTCCTATTGGCAAAATATAAAAAAAATAACAAAAGCAGAGTAACTGGTATAATTGAGTGTTAGCTGGAAAGGTTGTCAGAGATTACTGAATTCAGAGTTTCCTAAAGATATTTGTTAGACTCTGGTCCCAAAATATTTTAAGATGTGTCACTAGAAAAAATTTTTTGGAAAATACTGTACAAAGTATAGCTGGGACCATTAACTGCAGAATCTTCCACAGCCTTTACCATGCTAATGTAAGTTTGGAGGGTACAGTATGTAGCATTTCTCAACTTATTTTATTTTATAACTTTACTTCTACACACAATTTCATGAGTCTACAGTACAAATTTTGAGAATTCTGGTCTAAACCAATGCTTAATTTGATGGAGAAAGAATTAACACCATATTGTTATGCAATTTGCCCAATGCAACAAAATTGAAAAAACGGCATACATAGCCCCTGGTCTGAGTTTATTGTAATTCTTAAAGTTAGTGGTTTGTTCTTTGCTTGATGTCACACTGCATTCATTCTTTCAAAATTGTCATAGATCAAAATTACTACTCTGAAAAAAGCCAATGTGTTAAGAAGAAAAATTCACTGAAAATCTTTTTCATAATTTTATGTTGTGTGTTATACAATCAGTGACCACCAGAAGATCAACACCTCTAACTCAGCCCCACCCCTAAAGCTGCGACTTCCCAAAATGACATCTTTGTGGTTTCCTCAAAGTGAGACCACCAGATAAGAATAGTGATACAAATTAGTTTGATCAACTATAGTGTTTCTGCCTGTCTTAGTTTCAAACCCAGATGTATAGTCAAATCGGCTGGCTTTAAAATGTTCATTTTGAGAAAGTGTCTTTGACTATAAATGAAGTGATTCAAATATTTAGAGAGAAATTTTCATGCTTACTCAGTGATGTGAAAAACCATGACATTTACCAAAAATAGGTCTTCATATGTTCTAGCTGTTACTTTCATGTGGCGGAGTGGATAGAAGAGGAAGAGGTGGGGGTCTTGGGGTTGAGCACAGCAGAGACAAAATTTTCTCAAGATCGTGGAGCAAAGGGATGGATGAATTCAATAACATACCTACAGGTCCTTTGGTGGTTGAGGCAGTGTCCCGGGGGCCAAAGTCTCATCTACAGACAACTTCAGAATGTCTTGGATGGGGAAACAGTAGCTCTCCTGTGTATTGGAATCCTGTTCTGGTGAAAATATTGTCAGTTCTATTTGATAAAGCAATTCTATTGCTTTAGAAGATTGACAGACACACTGCTCTTAAGCAAAAAAAAAAAAAAAAAAAAA
>SJYX01019642.1:120978-133978 GCA_006410675.1 Oreotragus oreotragus | reverse complement strand
GTGAAGAAAGCTGAGCGCTGAAGAATTGATGCTTTTGAACTGTGGTGTTGGAGAAGACTCTTGAGAGTCCCTTGGACTGCAAGGAGATCCAACCAGTCCATTCTGAAGGAGATCAACCCTGGGATTTCTTTGGAAGGAATGATGCTAAAGCTGAAACTCCAGTACTTTGGCCACCTCATGCGAAGAGTTGACTCATTGGAAAAGACTCTGATGCTGGGAGGGATTGGGGGCAGGAGGAGAAGGGGACGACCGAGGATGAGATGGCTGGATGGCATCACGGACTCGATGGACGTGAGTCTGGGTGAACACCGGGAGATGGTGATGGACAGGGAGGCCTGGTGTGCTGCGATTCATGGGGTCGCAGAGAGTCGGACACGACTGAGCGACTGAACTGAACTGAACTACAATGAACCTGGACAAGAAAGTAAGATTTTTCTTAGTAACAGCCATAAGTTCCCCCAAAGTAAGATGGATCTAAGAAAATTGATTGTGTGTGGTCGAGCCTGAATTACCCAGAAATAGCGAATCTTGCACCTCCAGCTAGAAAACAGTATGTCTGTGGCTGCAGAGTCAAGGGGTTCCCTATGTTTAAATAAAAGGTATAAGGAAGGATGGACTTGCCACTAAACACAGGGCTTTTGCTATAGCAAAAATCATGAGAAATTTGTTTGCTGGAGCCATGAGTTCTGCACAATAAAGATAGTCTCCCTCTGAAACAAACAGCATAAATACTTATTGCCTCCAGTGAAAGATCCAAGTTCCCTATGTGCAGCAGGTTCCTCTTCAGTAATACAACCCATTGTGCTGAAAGAGGACCTGGTCCTCTGCATCACTTTGTAAGGACTGGGGCTCAAGGGACCAACACAAAAATACTGATGATTCGGCTTCTTTTGTTGGTGTGAGTATTAAACTGTCCTTTGTCTCTGACCTTAGAGTGTTGTGTCTTCTACTTGCATCTATGGAACTCTGACATCAAGTTGTTAGCTTGCAAGTAAAATAAACTCCCAGATTCTTTGTAATTCTTGATATCAGCAATTTTACAACCTGAAATGATATAAGAATTTGAATAAATGAATGCTTTATGTGTGTGTTTTCTGTTTTCTAGAAAAATATTTAAGATAGGAAGAAATACTTCATGAAGGTAAGTAAAATGTTAAGAGGGAAAATGACAGTAAGTTTGATTTAAAGCTTCTCTTGTTCTATTGTCTAGGAATCCACCATGGAGCCTCCCTATTTTAGGTTTAAAAGTTTGACTTGTAAACCTAAGTGCTCCTGGTGGTGGAATACATTAGCCAACTAGTGGTCATTCTCAATTCAGGGTAATCAAAACAATTCCCTCTCTCCATTTAATTAGAATCATCATCCAGAAGTGATGATAATTTGATGTGTTTATAGAGGGATATATGAAAGTAGGCAGAAGGAAAAAGCAACAAAAGGGCAATACCAGAGAAATATTTCACCTGTACTAACCCACCTGCTTTTGGCAGCTAGAATGAAGTATAAGTATAATACACGCTAGAGGAAAATGCCCAGAAAAAGCATGACAAAAATGACAGTGGAGAGTCACTAAAAACAAACTGCTTCCACACCCCCAGAGATTATGCAGAGATCAGATATAAAGTGGCTGAAAGTTTCAGCAATACTGCTCTACTGCATTCTCTTCTATGACCCTCAGGGATACTCTTGACCAGGTTTTGGAGATGAGTTATTTGTAAATTTGGACAGTCTTGAGAGTCCCTTGGACCGCAAGGAGATCCAACCAGTCCATTCTGAAGGAGATCAGCCCTGGGATTTCTTTGGGAGGAATGATACTAAAGCTGAAACTCCAGTACTTTGGCCACCTCATGCGAAGAGTTGACTCATTGGAAAAGACTCTGATGCTGGGAGGGATTGGGGGCAGGAGGAGAAGGGGACGACCGAGGATGAGATGGCTGGATGGCATCACGGACTCGATGGACGTGAGTCTGAGTGAACTCCGGAGTTGGTGATGGACAGGGAGGCCTGGTGTGCTGCGATTCATGGGGTCGCAAAGAGTCGGACACGACTGAGCGACTGAACTGAACTGAACTGAAACATTCTGTATCACCTTCAACTTCACTTTTGAAGTACTGACATAATCTAAGAGTTCAATTTTAAGACGTTTCAATAAACATTTGCTGCTTTCGGTTGAAAGACCAATCTTAAGAAACCACACTGTTATGAAGTTAAGATACCTGAGACTTCATGAAATGAAATCAATTAGTACAATTGTTAATAAAGTCACTTACCTTTTTCTCAGCTGGGTAGAAATAAAAAACAGTGTAGCTTAGAGACTGAAAATTATTGCTGGAAGGAATAGGTTTACAGATCTGTCATATAAATCACTTTTTCTATAACTGAGTAGTATAAAAAATATATTTCTTTCAGATAATTGAAAAAGGCAGTCTGTAAAATTATTATATTTTAAATTTAGTAACATTTTTCCTGGTGGCTCAGACAGTAAAAGCGTCTGCTTATAACGTGGGAGACCTGGGTTCAATCCTTGGGTCAGGAAAATCTCCTGGAGAAGAAAATGGCAGCCCACTCCAGTATTCTTGCTGGGAAAATCCCATGGACGGAGGAGCCTGGTAAGCTACAGTCCATGGGGTCACAAAGAATTTGACACGACTAGGCGACTTCACTTACTTTCCCCAGAGATTAAAACAATATAGCCTTGCACATAGTAGGCTTTAGTAAATATTTGCTGGATGAATTGAATTCAATATGGTAGAGAGGAGGATACATTAGATCAATTTCTAGGTTCAAATTACTTCTTAAACACACCTTTCTCTGAATGTTTTGCTCTCTTAAAATAAAACACCATAAAAAATTTTCTTAAATCAATGTTCTCCTTGAATCTATCAATAATATTTTGTTGCCCAAGATCTTTTAGTATTGTTGAAGATTTGATGCCTGCCACATCAGTAACTAAATATGGCTATTCTCTTGATTTTCTGAGTCTGTCTGCCCCATGTTTTAAATATGAAATGCAAATATCTATTCAAAGATAAGAAGTGAGTATTAAACCTCTCATTCATTATGGTAAAGCAACCTAGTTTAAGCAGCCAAAATCAGGAGAAGAGTGGGAAGTTATCAAATGTAGTCCCAGAATTCCCTCTAAATTCAATGAACTTTATGTTACTGCTTCATCTTTGAAAACCAGTGGCTGTGGTCTTTTCACAATGCATAGTAGTATTAGTTTCACAATGCATAGTAGTATTATTTTCCATAATATTATGGAAGGAAGAATTTTGGGTATTTATGTTTGAGAGAGAGAAAGGGAGGCAAAGACAGACAGAGACAGGCTGAACATCAAAGGTTAAGAACTACAGGAACTAATCTGCTCAGGAAACCCAATAACTGTCCGGCTCTTATACTTCCTTTCTTATGCCATAGGACAAAATCTCATCAAGAATTTTCAGTTATATTCTTTAATCCTACAGATAATCTGCTGCAAACACACGTAGACACACACAGGGTACATATACAAATACAAATTTGTCTCAAGAATTACTTTGTTGCTCAAATAGGATATTGTTATGAGAAGGACTTTTTGTAATCCACAATTGCAGCTGAGGCTCAAAGCTCAGACTGTAACATACCCTTCAGCCCCTAAATAGCTGCTATTAAGTTCTGACGATTGGAGTCAGGTGTATTAGTAGGGACAAAACTGGGCCTCTTACGAACAATCACCACTACGACTTCTCCTCCCACAGTTGATAAAAAAAAAAAAAATGACTGAAGATGAAAAGAGGGTAGGGACAGTCAACCGCATGGAGAGAGCATTGTACTGGAGTTACTTCTTCCTCTCCTGTTTTCCTTTTTACTGTAGACAAATCAAAAGAACTAAACTTTGAAGAGGGAAGAGGCTGTCCAGTGCCACGCCATGCCTTCTTCTCTACTCCAGACTCTTCACTTCAGAAATCTAGGCTGCAATGAAGATGGAAAGAGCATTGAATTGAATATGAGACTGAAATTTTAATTAAGCCTGGACACATTTTTAACAACTGTAATTGAATGGTAAATCATACAATATGTCTAAGGTGCTATCAGGGACGAGAAAAGGAGAATTGCCATAGTATAATGAAGGGTGTAGTTTGACAGATTAAAATTGTTTTGTGTGTCTACCATAAACATTTTGAGATTCCTCCATTAGCTATCTCATACTTCACGTGAGTCAAAAAACATATGCTAAATTTTGTGCAAGCCATAATCATTGCACACACAGAAAAAGGGCAAGAGGAAGCCCTAAGATATCTGAGAAATACAATCAATTTACAAATGCATTTCTCTGCCTGCTATCATTGAAACGTTTCTCTAAATATTTGCTGCTGTTTTTATGATGATGCCAGGAGCTAGACGATCTCTTGTGGTTCCAACTGAAGGTCGGGAAGGAACACATTGATTTGCACTTTATAGGGCATGGGTGGGCTGCTGGAAGGAGGGACCTTAACGTGTGCTTGTGTCTACTAGGGCTGTTGAGGTTGCTGTGGTTGCTAAGTTATGTCTGACTCCTTTGTGACCCCATGGACTGTAGTCCACCAGGCTCCTCTGTCCATGGGATTTCCCCGGCAAGAATACTGGAGTAGATTGCCATTTCCTTCTCCAGGGGATCTTCCCAACCCAGGGGTCAAACTCATGTCTCCTGCATTAGGAGGTGGATTCTTTATCACTGAGCCACTGGGAAAGCTCTCATGCTTACTAGTAGACATCTTAAAAATGTGAGCCCATTTCTTCTTTCAAAGTGCTATGGGTAGATAGAATTAATTATCAAAATTAAATATCAGGAAGTTTCAACTAAAACATCCCACTATGGAGAATTTTTCTAAAAGTAAGGACTTAAAACAAAATCTGACAGTTTTGTGGATATAGGAACTCCCTATTACAGTCACAGAAACCTAAGATGTGCTGCTGGAGTCACCTACAACATCAATATAAAATGGATATGAAAGAAAAATCTAACTTTTATTTCCCCTCTTGACAGTTTCCTCAACTAGAGAATGATGGGAGCAGACTAAATCTCTAAGGTATACGCCAATTCCTACAGCCCAAGATTCTGACATAATAAAACAAGTTGTTTTACAACTAAAAAATTCAGTTGTTTGTGTAAAGCAAATCTTAATTGGCCAGGTCTAAGGTTATGTCCACACAATGTCATTTAATCAGTTGAAATGTGAACATTTCAGCCAAACTGTAAATTAGTTATTACATAGTGAACCATTGGTCAATGGCACTACAAAAAAAAAAAAAAAAAAAAGAAACTCATACTAACCAAAAAACTCTACTCTGCACTTTAAAAAGACAAAAAAAAAAAAAGCTATGTGTGCAGATATGTCTGAAAATCTGTTTGGAATTTCTCAAGTCCCGCAGTCTTCTTTCTTATGAGAAACAATACCCTCAGTGCAGTTCCTTCTAGAAGTGTGGTGGCCATGGATACCAAGTGGCATTTCCTCTGGAAAATTTCCCCCAAGGAGGCCTTTGAACTTCAGTCTTTTGGGATTTCACAATCTTGAGTTAACCGCAGTGAATGCTAAGGCTTGAACAGACTCTATTCTAACACCTTCATTTAACAGATGAGGAAACTGAGTTCTGAGTCCTCTTCACTTACTCTATACCAGGGCCGATTCCAGGATGTTGGCCAGTACATTTTCATCTCTTTAAGATAATCGCCTTAGAAACAGTGCAATGCTTTATGTTTCTCCTACTAAAGATGAAAGCCCAAACTAGTAAACCTATTTCAAAAGAAGTCTTTTCCATAAAGACTGGAAATGATATGATGCAGTGAAGGGGAAAGATGGGGAAAGAGGAAGTATGATAAAGAGAGGGGATTTTTTTTTTGGAGGGGTGGTTTTGATAAATTTCTCATCAGGTGATTTGTCATTTGTTACACTGAAGGCAATGGAAGCATAATTTCAAACTCCTCTAAGGCTTCACTTTTGATTTAAAATAAACCAAAATGGACTTAAAAAAAAAGTTCCCAAAAGAATACTTTGTTCTTTTTCTCTGAAGTGAATCCAAAATCAACAACAACAAAAATGAAACTGCTAAGGGATGGAATGTCTTAATCTGGATTAGTTAGGTCATTGTTTAATTCAATTTAATTTAATTCAACAAACTTTTATTGGATATGCAATATGTGTAAGACACTATCTTTTTAATTTTCCTGTCTCATTACTTTGTATCTCTGAACTTTAGAAGTGAGTTGAATGGGAGGTGACAGAGTGTGCAAATTAGAGCTCAGGATTATATTTGGTCCTTAAAACCTAAACTCTTTGTACTTTCTTGACTGGCTAGTTCCTAGTGGGGTTGTGATATTGGGAAAGTACTTGGCAAACCCAAATGAAAGGCAATGCTATTACTTATATTATGCTACTTACATTTACTGAGTTAATGAGCCCTTGCCTGCTCAATATTCCAATGGAATTTCTGTGTATATGTGTGAGTGGTGGGGTGGCCCCTTTCTCTCGGTTGACTCAGAGTTATGGTTTAAAAACTACATTTAAATTACTTAAAGAGAGAAGTGATCATCATTTCATCTTAATGTATGCAGAACAATAATTCTAGATTGTCTAATGTCAATGTCTCACCTTGCAAACCAGTCGAAGCATAAGTTGTCTTCCCAATGGACTCACAGCAAATAACTGGTAACCCTACAGTCTGTGAAGAAAGATCTCGCCCAAACGTTACTAAGGGTGGGAACTCTACATTCCAATCACTGTAACTTTTAGTTTACAAACACAAACAACAAAAGCCAGAAGTGCAAATATTAAATGTCTTTTAGCCCTGGGTTTTCAAAGTTGATATTAATCATCTATACAAATGTTTTATTCATTAGTGTAAGTGAACAAAGATTGCCATGAGACTATTGTATTAGAGTGTTTCATTTAACTACTCCCTAGAGAAACAGCATTTTTTAATAAAACGTTAGATTCACTTAACACTTTGGTCCCCCTAAGGTCTTCAAAGACTTTATAGATATTGGCTAATTAAAGCTCACCACAGCTTAGGTACAAGAAGACCTAGGAAGTATGGCCCTCATTTAAGAGATGGAGACAAAGAGAACCACAACGTGATGATTCATTCAGGTCTGACAATAAGCAGATGGCATATTTCAGAGATGTTTGGGAACAAAGAGAGAGAAGCCTCAAAGTTTCCTACTCCAGGACACTAATATTCCCATCCAAAATATCTGCCTCTTGTGTCATTGCCACAGGTTCAAGAGTTTAAATTGGACTGAGGAGTTTGAGAAGGATGCTTTTCCGGAAGAAATCCTTTCCAGTGTGATTCTTCTGCTCCAGAAGGTAATGATAGCCCTGCCTGACGTGTACTCCCAAATAATGCCACACCGTGTGCTGCGGGGCCATGGTACTCTGCAGATGGAGAGGACACAATTAGGATGGTGTTAAGCTTCGGATAAAAGGCTTTCTATGCTATTTATTTTCTTCTAGTGTTATTTGTGCACATGGCATCATGGAAAATGAACTGTAAAATCCGAAAAACAAGCCAAATCTTGATTATGCCCCCTACTGGCCACATGAAATGGAGTTATTGTACCCCAAGAAAACTCAGTTTCCTGATCTGAAAAACTGGCACACTAGAAACTCACGTCACAGCATTATTATGAGGATCAAATGATAAAATATTAGACATTTTTGGAACTTAATGGACTAAAAAAATGTTATTTTTCCTTCCCAAACAGGAGATGTTTTGGGGGCAGGGAGGCTGGCTGAGGGGGAGTGAGGGAAGAAGTGGCTGGAAGCGCTGTGTTTTTTTAACTGGCTTTGTTGTTTGCAACCGGATCCAAATTTATCTGGGCAAGATCCTACACAGAACTCCACTTAGTTCAAAAGTCAAAAACCAGTTTAGATCATTTAGAAAAGCAAGGTAACTCAACTTGAAATTTTCTTTGTTAGCATTACTAATTGAGAGATTATCATGAAGCCAGTGGTTTGGTTCATCTGGAGCTTAAATAAAGGGGAAATTGTGTGCTTTTTACCCAGGGCTCAGTGTCTAAAACCCAAAGTCAAGTTATGAAATGCCTCACACAGTGATGAAGCCTTAAGTGGAAATTGCTGACCCCATAAAGCTAGTTCTTACTGGCACCAAAGGGTAAAGATTCTACTCACTGAAGTATCTAGACCCAGAAGGGCTGTCAAGGTCAGTCACCACTTTTTCTAGTGGACTTCACATTTTTCAGTCAAAATAAAGCATTCCCAAATCCCTCTTTTCTTCACCAGCTCTAAAACAAAACACAATGATTATGGAAAGGAAGAAGGAGCACCAAGAAGAAATCAAACCTTTGATTTTTATTTACTTTCATATAAATCTTGATTTGGGTGTTCCTATGGGATTAGAGGTCCTTGAAAATTGCAGGGGGAAAGTAACATTCCCAGACTGACAGCAAAAAATACATATTCCTTGACAAAAATTTCTTGAGAAATATAAAAAACTAATTCTGAAATTTCCCAAACACCTTGAAGCCTGATTCTGACTGCAACTAACCTAAACATAAATATATTTCAGTTGCCTCATTATAAATATTCTTTCTTCAGGATGGATGCTCAAACTAAATGAAATGATTGTTTAGGTTCAATGTTCGGAGTTAGTTCTGGTTCATTAGTTTAAAAAAAACAAAATGAAACATGTGAGCCTAGGTCTGGCTCAAACAAGTTCTCTAGGCTTACTTTGAAATGGTTTAAATTCAGCTCACAGCTCAGTTAAAAAATAACAATAACATCAGGTTCATATCAGGTTTAGCAAACCTTGCAGTTTCATATGGTTTGCTATTGAAAGGTGTGTTCAGGTCACATCTTGGCCTTGGAAACTCAGTAGATTCACCGGGATGGACACATGTGAAGAGATAGCAAGCTGAATTTTATTCAGTGCCTCTTAAGCATGGGATGGGAAGGGCAGCAGTGGTCTACTTTGTGAGGAGGGAAAGCAGGGCCCCAGTCCTCTGTAATTCAGCCCGGAAGTTGCTGGGCCGTGATACCTGAGATGCTGACAGCTGAGCCAATAGACACTGGGGGCTGGGTAGAGAACAGGGAAAGGTGGTCACAGACCAGTTTCTTCTCGTTACAGCCCCTTCCGTGTTCCCTGCGGCCAGCCCCAGGAGCCACACCCACTTATGCTGCCAGCCAGAGTCACCTCCCACTCCACCGTCTCTTCCTTGCCTAACTCAGATGGCATCTTGCAGACAAGCTTTTCAGAACTTCGATTTTGAAATTTGATTATGGGCTTCCCAGGTGGTGCTAGTGGTAAAGAACCAGCCTGCCAACGCAGGAGACATAAGAGATCAGGGTTCAGTCCCTGGGGTGGGAAGATGCCCTGGAGGAGGGCCTGGCAACTCACTTCAGTATTCCTGCCTGGAGAATCCAGTGGACAGAGGAGTCTGGTAGGTTATGGTCCATAGGGTTGCAAAGAGTCAGACACAACTGAAGTGACTTAGCGCACACATTATACAAGCTCATATCTCCCTTTATTTTCCTTCATTGCTCTAACTACAATGAGGTTATACAAGTACTTGAGTGATTAATGCTCATAGTTGGTTTCCTTCATTAGATCTTGTTCCATCAAGTTGAGAACACTGAGTGCTTTTAAGTCTTCTATTCCCAGCCCTGAAGCAAAGGGTATGGTTCACAGGAGATGTCCAAAAAATAGGTGTTGAACAGGCAACACTCTGCTTTCAAATGTCAATCCCATCCATTAATTGTTTTCCCCATCTTCAAGTACTATTTTACATTCTCAGTATTCTTGGATGGGTTACATCCTTAGCAGTTGGCAGAACTAATAACCATTGAATATTGAGGCTTTACTGTGTGCTAGATATGAAACTAAAGACATCATAGACATTATTTAACTTTGTAATCTTCTCAACACTGTGAAGGACGTAAAATTATTATTTCTGTGTTACTACAAGTGAAGAATTCAAGGTTGGGTTAAGCTGGAGAGCAAAGCACATCTAGGTGTGGAGTAGAGGAAAGGGGGTTGGTGTGATGTATGCAAAGAAAGAACAGAAAGGTAGAGTGAAGGTAGGAATGTGCTGGTGAACATTTCTTACATCACAACCTGCCCAGAGTCAGGCCTATCTATGCCACTTAATAGCAACACAGAGCCCATAAGTGTGGCTGCTATCTGCTGTGTTAGACAAATATTCCATAGCTGAATCTCTTTTCCTGGTGCTTAAAGGAATGAGAAAATAGCAGATCAAAGGCAAATACTGAAAAGAGGTTTGACTCTGTGACCCTTATTGTTTAATATCTACAAAGTGTGTCCTTTCACTCTGCTTCTAAAAAATTATGGCTAAGACCTGGGTGGTCAAAATAGATAAGTTTCTGGCCTTCTTCCAACTCTGTGATTCTACAATTCTATGTTGCTGTAATAATCCCCCAGTATCCTGTCAATAGGCTTTTACTTCCCTCAGACTGAAGATTTATCTAGCAATCTGGGTCTGTCCTGACAACATCTAAAATGTTGTCTAAAATGGACGGTGTCTCAAAGATATTTTTTGAACCTCTATTTATGTACCACCAAGATAAGCAAGCAGGAATTTGGCAGTTAAAAAGTTAAACGGGTCAGCTGTGACAGCAACACTTTTTCGGCATCTTGTTGCCATCCTCACAGCCGTGATGAGAAGCACTCCTCTGGATCTTATCATGTAGCACTTTAACTCTTCAGCGACATCTGGTAGACCCACAAAATTGCTGCCTGTGCCTTTCTGCTGAACCTCAGCATCCCTCTCCTCCTCTGCTCTTTATTTCTAGAGTTGTGTAAAACTGCACTGATAAAACACTGGTTGAAAGCCTGACAACTATACATATTTTTGTGTCATAAGTTTGTAAGAATGGAGGGAGTGGTTCTGCTAGTGAACAGAGCAGAAGTATCTCAGCGGGTTTAAGCTACACGGACTAAACTTTGGAGCATAATTTGAAACTGTTGGATTAGAGACAGAGTTGAGACATGACTATTAATATATGAGAAATGATCCTGGTAAATTTAGATGGTTGTGCAGAAATAGAAAGAGATGCTCATTTGGGGCAAGATCCATAACTTGGATTTTTCAATTTATATAGAAATAAGTGAGGATAATAATTATCTTGTTCGGGTGCTTCTCTACTGCCCCAGGCCTTTCCCACTTCTATCTCAACTCACTTACTTATCCCCAGGAGGAAGCAAGAAAACACAAAGTGCTCTCCTTTGGGCCATATAACAGTCTTTCCTCTCTTGCAATAATTTCCTCTCATATACCTCTAGTTATTTAAAGTGATATGTTTTAGTAAAAGAGAAACAAGAAAGGAAGTGATTGATAACAATACAAAGATACTACATCATCATATCTGTTTTTACAAGAACTTTGAAAAAAGAAAAATCATAAATAAGCCAAAAGTAAAGGTTAATGAATGAATTACTTCCATTTTGACTGTCATTACAACTAACACACACACACTTGCACAAAGAATGGAATGAATTAGAAGAGAAAAAAAAAAAAGGAGACATAGTCACAATATTAAATTCAATAAAAAGAATTTGACAAGCCAGAGCTACAGGCTTAAGTGAGCCTCTTTAAATATTTTTATTTCATTATTAATATTTTATCAAAAAATAATAGTTTTAGCAGAAATTCCACTTTTCAAAGCTTTCACAGCTCCAACACTGAGGTTATCTTGTTTGGCATTAGAATAGCTCATGTCTACATTAAAGCTGGAATCTTAGAAGTGACATAAACAGGCCTTTTTCTATAAAGATAAAAGGCTAAGCTTTAAAGGATTTTATATTTATAGATAAATGTTTCCATAGTAATCAGTACTATAAAACTTGCTGGTGTCAGCAGTCCTTTGCATATAAAAATGGCTCATATTAAAATGAGCTAGATTCAGAGAATCAAATGTAGATTCTTTTACCTTAAAAAAAACCCAAAACTTGTGAGAAAACCAGAAGTTTTTTTGAATTTTGTTGGAAACTACTTTTGGTCACATGCACCAAGTCCTCCCACAGAACACAAAAGTGATGAAGGCCTGACCTTTGAAGGCAGCATGGAACATGATGGAAAGCAATTTAAAACAACACACTCATTATTATATCCTCAGATGATGAGCTTGGAGCTATGCATTTTCGATTTTCCCAGTGTCTGAAGTCAGTTTTGTTTTAGGAAGAAAGAAAGTTCAGGAAGAAGGAAACCAAAGAAGGAGACAAGGTTAAAAAAGAAAAGACAATTGAATTGCTTTAATGATAGAGTCAGAAATGCATGGACTAAACATCACCCAGAAGAGTATAAAACAGGTAAGAAATCTGTTTTTAACATTTACGGTTATCTCAGCAGAAGTAGGATCTTCCCTGGTGGCTCAGTGGTAAATAATCCCCCCGACAAGCCGGAGATGTGGGTTCGATCCTTAGGTCGGGAAGATCTCCTAGAGAAAAGAATGGCAACCCACTACAGTATTCTTGCCTGGAGAATTCCATGGAGTCTGGCGGGCTACAGTCCTTGGGATTGCAAAAGAGACAGACATGACTTAGCGAATAAACTAACAACCACAGAAAAAGAATATATGTTTACCAAGAGACATGTATGTACAAGAACATTCACAGCAGCCCTGTTCGTAATAGCCTCAAACTGTAAACTATCCAAGGGTCTACCAACAATAGAATTGATAAGTTGCGGTGTGTTTCCAAAATAAAATATCATAAAACAAAAACGAATAAACTATTGCTACATGCAAAGAAGACAGGCACACAAAAAATACAGACTGTATGACTCCATGAATGCAGAATTAAGAAATGGACAGAGCTAACCTATGGGTTAGAAGTCAAGAGAGTGATGACCTTTAGGGTAGGAAGTGACTGGGAGGGGAAAAATGAGTTTTAGTGGCCCTGCTAGTGTTTTCCTCCTTAAACTGGTTACTTGTTACATTTGTGTGTTGATTTTGTGAAAATTTGTCATGCTGTACATTCGAACTTCATGCAGTGTTTTGCAAGTATATATATA
>SJYX01019642.1:70672-119137 GCA_006410675.1 Oreotragus oreotragus | reverse complement strand
ATATATATATATATATGCTTATGTATACAGCATATATATATTAAAAATTTTTTTATTTATATATGTGCATATATCTGGCGGGGAAGGCAATGGCACCCCACCCCAGTACTCTTGCCTGGAAAATCCAATGGACAGAGTAGACTGGTGGGCTGCAGTCCAAGGGGTCGCTAACAGTCGGACAGACTGAGCGACTTCACTTTCACTTTTCTCTTTCATGTATTGAAGAAGGAAATGGCAACCCACTCCAGTATTCTTGCCTGGAGACTCCCAGGGATGGGGGAGCCTGGTGGGCTGCCGTCTATGGGGTCACACAGAGTCGGACACGACTGAAGTGACTTAGCAGCAGCAGCAGCAGCATATATCTGGAGAAGGAAATGGCACTCCACTCCAGTATTCTTGCCTGGAAAATCCCATGGACAGAGGAGCCTGGTGGACTATAGTCCATGGGGTCGCAAAGAGTCAGACACAACTTGGCGTCTAAACCAACATAAACCAACCATGCATATATATAAATGCTTATATATACTTCCATTGTTATCAGCTCATTTCAATCTGACCTGTATACTTCCTCATTTCAATAACCGTTTGAAACTTTTCAGAAGTTACTTTCATAAGGCCAAGGATGCACATACATGTGTGCACATTCCAACCCTAGTTCCCCACATTTTAACAATGTCTTTGGAGACACATCTTTGATTGTTCAGCTATGCGAAAGCCACCAAAGTCTGGGACTCTTCTGGTGTGGGGGGCAGTGGAGAGGAGTTTTTAAATAAATAAGGAATCAGTAACACAGAGAAGGCCACACGCGTGTTGAGTATGTGGGGGGAACGTGCTTCTCTTTCAAAGGCGTGGTCCCTGGCTGCCCACAGGCTCCTCGGGGACTGTGCTGCGCTCATGGGGGTTGGCAGGTGTAGGTGGGAGGGCTGGAGCTGATCATTCTTTTAGATTTCCACTTGGAACTCAAGGGTCTGATAAATGGAAAATTAACTGGGAACTTTTACAAACATTTCATTCCAGGAGTTGATACTGCTTGTTCTGTAAGGCTTTTAACTGAGACAAATGCTTCTCTTTGAAAAAGATTCTTCAGAGTCAGAAGCAGCTAGCTATGAAGAGAGAGCAGTGAGGGAGAGTGGTTAGGAGTTACTAGAGCCTCTAGGTGACTGTGTGCCTTCAGGCAAAGTGCTATGTTCTCCAGGAGCCTTAGGTTCTTTTCATTTGTTTCATTAAGCAATTTTTTTTATTAATTAGATGATTGATGCTTTTACTTTTGATGGTAACCAGCATCAAAAATATCAATTATATATAGTGTATCTAGCTGGTTGGAAAATGCAAAGATATTAAACTATCTTCTCTAATACAGCATATATGCTTACGTATACTTTGTATTCTTTTTTTGCTGGCCTTTCCACCCTGATTGTGGGTTCTTAGTTTCCCATCTGGGGATTAAACCCTGAACACTGGTGCCCAGCAGTGAGAGCTCAAAGTCCTAACCACTGGACTGCCACGGAATTCCCTTTTTTAAAAGTTTTATTTCATGTTGGACTACAGTTGATTTATAATGCTGTGTTAGTTTCAGGTGTACAACCAAGTCACTCAGTTATACATATACATATATCTATTCTTATTGTGAAATTGGAGGGTGGGGAGATGTGTATAAGAGACAGTCACCCAGAAGAGTATAAAACAGGTAAGAAATCTGTTTTTAACAGTTACGGTTATCTCAGCAGAAGTAGGATCTTCCCTGGTGGCTCAGTGGTAAATAATCCCCCCGACAAGCCGGAGATGTGGGTTCGATCCTTAGGTCGGGAAGATCTCCTAGAGAAAAGAATGGCAACCCACTACAGTATTCTTGCCTGGAGAATTCCATGGAGTCTGGCGGGCTACAGTCCTTGGATTGTGAAATTGGAGGGTGGGGGATGACAGAGCATTGCTCCAATGATTCTTGTAAGGGTTAAATGAGATGATAGAGTCAGCAGGTCGTTATGTTCTGGTGCAAAGCACAGTGAGCACTCAATAGCTGTTAGCTCATTGTTACTATTAGGTCACTGCCCTTGAGAACTTTGCTGCTTAAAATATGAATTTTTCCAAAGCACAAAGTTTCTTTAAAAAATGGAATCGTGGCTGTTCATATTAGAAGGTCACCAAATATCACGTATAATCTTCAAATAACCACAGGTACACTGGTAGTTCTTTTCATGGGTGAAAGTTGAACCCTCAGTTTCAGAGCCAGTGTGACACAGTGGTTACATGTGCCAGAGGCCAGTCTCCAAAATGACCACAGGAAAAAAGCCTTTCAAACCTCAGTTTTCCCTTTGTTTCTCATTTTGTTCCTTTTGGTCTTTCCCATTTTCTGCTCTTACCCCTTCACCTTTCCCATCTGGGCTTGCTGCCTGATGTTGGTATACATTAAGGAGTTAAACATACTCCACTATCAGGAGGCTAAACTGACATTGAAGGAATTAGTCATGAAAGGAAGGACAAAATGGGACCAGATGAAGGGACGGGACATGGGCAGGATTAATTTGTGTGCACACAAATACTTTTGGACTGTCTCTTGAGACGGATTGCATGGCAATTTTGCTGCCTGTATTCAAATATATTTAATAGCCCTCATTGCATTTCTAATCATGTTGCTCAGAAGGGAATTTCTATCCTGAGATATGACAGAGGCACAACAGCCATAAGGAATAAATATTGGCAAAACAAAGAGTAAAATATTTTACCTGCAGTGCTGGCCTTCACCTTCGACAAAAGCAAAGCAAAACAAACAAAAACAAAAAACCGACTGTGGCCAGAAGTTTCCTTAGGATCCAAGAAAATGCTACTTGCTAGGCTGGCAGGTTTTCCAATATTTCTTTTCACTTCTTTCTCCATTTCCCTTCCTCAAGGAAAATAGGAATTATAAATGCCAGAGTTCCATAAAAAGAAAGTTGCTTTCTCCTATCTTTTTTTTTTTTTTTAGCCACATATTGATGAGAGAGCAGATCAGCAAGGTTTTGTGACAAAGTTATGGTTCTTCAGTTTTATATCATCAAGAAATCTAGGTAATTTAGATCCATACTCAGATTTGCCTGTATCTGTGAAAATTAACAGATTGTAGAGGTAGGGTCATGATTTCTTGCTATGGCTTCACATGATTGAGACTTGGCAGGAGATTGCTTAGCTGAAAAATACCACATTGCTTTTTCAGGCATATCTCTCAACATGTGTGGTGAGTTCATGCCTCATGGGCTCCTGAAAGCTTACCGTGCTCTGAACCAGTGGTACCTCCACAAATCCTCATCACAGAAGTGAAACTTCTCCCAAGCCCAGTTGCTCTCCTTTTCTTTACCTTTATTTGCAGTGTGGTTTCGGCTGTGCTGGGTCTTCGTTGCTGCGCGCGGGCTTCCTCTAGTTGTAGTGTATGGGCTTCTCATTGCTGTGGCTTCTCTTACTGCGCAGCGTGGGCTTTAGGGCGCATGCTCAGTAGTTGTGTCTGGGTTTAGCTGTCCTGCAGCATGGGGGGGTCTTCCAGGACCAGCTATCAAACCAGTGTCCCCTGCATTGACAGGTGGATTCTCAACCTCTGTACTACCAGGAAAGTCTCCAGTTGTTCTTCTAATGTGGTGGTAACACCTGGATGGAAAATAAAATGCAGTTAAAATTTAAATTTGGAACAAATATGAGATGTAACTGAGGCTAACTTTATAGAAATATGAGATGAAAGGAATGACCTATATTCACTGTGCAGCTTCGTTCTCTAAATTTTGATAATTCTTGTAAAAGAAATATCTGTAAACTTAAAAATGGGATGAGTAAAAGTAGAGAAAGATGAAGATCTTTTGCAAACAAGCCAAACCATGCTTTATACAGTATTCTATATCCATATTACACAGGAAGTTCATTGCACTGAAGAGCCAGCTGGTCCACATTGTGGCAAATGAATATTTTGATATATTAATTAAGGTTTCCCAATGTGCATTTTCTTTTACTGCTTAACCTTTCCAACACATCAGGAAAGGTAATGAAAAAAAAAACCAACATGGAATCAAACCATTGGCTTTATAAAGTTTCAAAAGTTTAGGTTAGAAAATTTGCTGGTGGTTGTATAACTCTACAAATACACTAAAAGTCATTGAATTGTACACTGAAAATGGATGAGTTGTACTGTATCAGAATTATATCTCAATAAAGTCATTCTTTAAAAAGTCACAGGCTTAGATCAGCAATAAACCGCGTATTTAAGAGAAGGAATTAAGCCACCCTACATTCAAACTAAATAAAGGGTTTTTTTGACTCTTCGAAGAGGTGGCTTAGTCACTCAGTTGTGTCTGACTCTTTATGACCCCATGGACTGCAGCCCGGCAGACTCCACTGTCCATGGGTTCTCCAGGCAAGAATACTGGAGTGGGTTGCCATGCCCTCCTCCAAGGGATCTTCCCCACCCAGGGATCAAACTCAGGTGGAGTTTGAAGTAATAGAGTTTATGATGTANCTGTCCATGGGTTCTCCAGGCAAGAATACTGGAGTGGGTTGCCATGCCCTCCTCCAAGGGATCTTCCCCATCCAGGGATCAAACTCAGGTGGAGTTTGAAGTAATAGAGTTTATGATGTAGAGTGCTAGAGAGAGGGGCTTCCTCGTGTATTCACTTCCCTAATCACATGCTGACTCTTAGGAAGTGGGTAGAAATTTCCAGATAGCTTTGAGAAATGTGAGAACAGGGAGAAATCTGCTTTTATTTTTTTCTTGTCGTCCAAGACTCCAGAGCAGAAAGTCTTACAGAGGTGTTCAGGCAGTCAGTAATGAGACAGTCTCCCTGAGTTTACTGCAGTCCACAGTTCTATTATATCTGTGGAGTGTTTCCCAATATCCAAGAGAACACAGACATTGCACAAAAAGCCCAGGGTTTGAAGGAACAAGGAATTTACAGCAATAATCTGTGGGGACTAATGACCAAAGATCAGACAACAATGAGGGCATCTCAGCAGGTGACAATGTAGGTACATGGCAAAGGAGAGAAGCATGGGTCCCCTTCCATCCCCACGTGTCAGCAGCACATAATCCCTCCAAATTTCAAATAAATAAATAAATGCTAGAGAGGGTGTGGAGAAAAGGTAATACTCCTACACTGAGTGAATGTAAACTGGTACAGCCACTGTGGAAAGCAGTATGGCGGTTCCTTAAAAAATTAAAAGTCTGTGGGAGAGGGCGAGGGTGGGATGATTTGGGAGAATGGCATTGAAACATGTATAATACCATATATTAAAAGAATCGCCAGTCCAGGTTCAATGCATGATACTGGATGCTTGGGGCTGATGCACTGGGACGACCCAGAGGGATGGTATGGGGAGGGAGGAAGGAGGGGGGTTCAGGATGGGGAACATGTGTATACCTGTGGCAGATTCATGTTGATGTATGGCAAAACCAATACAATATTGTAAAGTAATTAGCTTCCAATTAAAATAAATAAATTTATATTTTTTAAAAATGTGAAAAAAAATTAAAACTAGACTTACCACATGACCCTGCAAGTCTACTCCTGGGCATTTATTTGGAGAAAACTCAAATTCAAAAAGATGCATGTGCTCCAACATTCATAGCAGCACTTCATGTTTGGGAGTTCATGTACACCCATGACAGATTCATGTCAATGTATGCCAAAACCAATACAGTACTGTAAAGTAAAATAAAGTAAAAGAATAAAATAAAATAAAGTGTAAAAAAAAAAAAATAGCTAAGACATGGAAACAACCAAAATGCCCATCAATGGATGAACGGATAAAGATGTAGTCTCTATATGTGAAGGAATATTACTCAGCCATAGAAAGAATGAAATAATATCATCTGTAGAAATATGGATGGGCCTAGAGTTTCCCATATTACGTGAAGTAAGTCAGACTGAGAAAGACAAATATCATATGCAATATCACTCATATGTGGAATCTAAAATAGTGATGCAAATGAACATATTTACAAAACAGAAACAGACTCACAGACAGAAAACAAACCTATGGTTACCAAAGAGGAAAGGGAAGGGGAGGGATATATTAAGAGTTTAAGATTAGCAGATATACACTAGTACATATGAAATGGATAAACAACAAGGGCCTACTGTTGGCACAGAGAACTATATTCAGTACTTATAATAATCTATATTGGGAAAGACTATGAGAAAGAATATATGTGTATATGTGAAGCTGAATCACTTTACTGTATATTGGAAACTAACACAGTATTGTAAATCAAATATATTTCAATAAAAAAAAATTCAGGAAAGCATTCCTAAGGCAAATGGAAGCAGTCCTGAATTGACTGAGAGTAAATCTTTTGCCCTTTGTCCAAATGAAGGCTCAAATTCAGTTTTAAACAAATTAAGAAAGTCTTAGTGATTGAGCACTGAAATTGGAGATGAAAATTTTGACTAATATAGGGTATTTTAAAATCAGGGTATGAAATCACAAGAGCCTGAGGTTCTGAGTGTCACAAGCTCTAGTGGGCTGGTTTTTACAGAGGGTGGGGAAAGATTTTTCTGCCATCTATGCCTCTTGAGGCAGATCTACTGGGCATGCCAGCCTCAGGAGGGAAGAATCAGGAAATGAAAGATACATTTACATTTTCTTTTTAAGAAATACTATAGTTGAATTATTTTCTCAGTAAAGATCTCTATTTCCCTGACAGATTACCCTACAATGACATCAAGTCATTTCATGTATTGAGTTATCCTATTAAATCTTGAACAATCTGTTTAGAATGGGTTTGAGTTAGAAAGGAAAACGTATCTTAGAGTGTTTATTACAGGGTTTTTCCACGTGACTCATGTTACATACTACCCTTCAGTTTATCCATGTGTGCTCCTGATTCTTTCTCTTCTTCCATCTCAAGTGTTACTTCTTGGTTCTTTCAGCTATACTTTCTCATGAATCACAGGTCAGTGCTATCAGAAAATGTACATGCTCGGTATGTGTTAATCTCTCAGTTGTGTCCAACTCTTTGTGACCCCATGGACTGTAGCCTGCCAGGCTCCTCTGTCCATGGAATTCTCCAGACAAGAATATTGGAGTGGGTAGCCATTCCCTCCCCCAGGAAATCTTCCTTACCCAGGGATCAAACCTGGGTCTCCTGCGTTGCAGGCAGATTCTTTACCACCTGAGCCACCAGGAAAGCTGGTATCTACCATTAATAAAATCACATCTCTCTCCTGCAATTACCCTATCTGAATATAGGATATTCTATATACCTTCATATCTGAATATGAATCTTTCAAAAGAAAGATCTATATACACAAATTCCTTATCTCGATCTCTCATTTATACTTGAATTTTCTACAATCTAATTTCTACTCCAAGCACTTTATTTTTCTTTTTTTGGCTCCGCCTCAATGCTTGTGGCATCTTAGTTGCCCACCAGGGAAAGAATCCATGCTCCCTGCAGTGGAAGAGCAGAGTCCTAACCACTGGTCCACCAGGGAATGCCCAGTTTCAAGAACTCTCAAATTGAGGATATGAGTGCTTATCGACATCACCATTGACCTCATGATCCCCAGTTCAATAGACTCTTTGCTATCCTCAATATATGCAATTTTACAGCACTATTGTAAATACTGCTTTTGTATATTTGTATGTACTACTTACTGTAAATAAGCAGGTAAATACTGCTTCTGTCTTGACATTGTATCTTTCCTTGGCTTTTGTAAAAACACAGTGTTTTGATTTTCCTTTTATTTCTCTAACATTCTCTTTTGCTGGAATCTTCTCCTATAACTAATCTCTAAATAGAACTCAAGGCTCAAATAGGAAGCCTCTTATCTTCTTTAAATAATCCACTCAGAAATCTCATCATTCCCATGCGTTTAAATACCATTTAAATTTTGATGACTCCAGAACGCTACCTCATTTCCGAGCTCCACACTCACGTACCACATCACTTATTTAAATAAGATACCTTACAAGCATTTTGAACTCAGCATTTCCAAAACGGAATTCTTGATTTCCTCCTCAAACCTGTTTTCCCATCAGAAACTCCAGTCTTCCCTTTCTCAGTAAATGTCACCACCAACCACTCAGTTCCTCGAGTGAGAAATACAGGTTTCAACCTTGATTTTTCCTTCTCCTCTTGCCCCACATCCATACAATAGCAAGTCTCATCAAATCTATCTCCAGAATGCATCTCAATCAGTTTGTTTTTCTACATCACCTCTGTCCCCACCATAGAATAATTCACTGTCGTCTCACTTCATGGTGTATTTTAGAGTTAATTCTTACCCCTTGTCCAGTCAAACTCATTATAACAGCAATAATCAGCTTATTAAAATATAAATTTTTCTGATGTCACTCAACTACTTTAGTGTCTTCCCATAGGTCTTAGAATGAAGTTCAAAACCCTTATCATGGCCTGGGAGGTTCTGTTCAGCTTTCTAGTCTCAATGCACAATGCCCCTGCTTTCTCTCAGTATGTGAAAGAAAAATCTCTATTCTTTTTTTAATGTCTCTATTCTTTTAATGTCTCAAATCCTTCTTTCTGAAAATGCGTCAAATGACTATTTTTCTCTGCCTTTATGCTCTCATCTTCTGTGCTTAGAGCTAAGTATCACCCTCTCGGAGATTTCCTTCTTGACCTTCTGTTATTTCCTTCCATTGTTTTAAGTAGGTCTCTCACTGTTTAACTTATTTCACATAGTATCATAATTTCTAGGTTCATCCATGTTGCTGCAAATATCATTATTTCATTCTTTTTTATGGCCAAGTAATATTCCATTGTATATGTGTGTGTGGGGGGGGTGCGGGTGTGTGCATTCCACATCTTCTTTATGATATCATCCACATGTGGAATCTTATATGTGGGGAAAAAAATGATACACATGAACTTATTTGCAAAACAGAAATAGACTCACAGGCAAAGAAAACAAATTTATGGAATCTTAGCTCCCAGATTAGGGATCAAACTCACATTTACTGCATTGACAGGTGGATCTTTTTTTTTTTTTTTAGTGTTTTTTAAAATTATTTTACTTTATTTTATTTTACAATACTATATTGGTTTTGCCATACATCAACATGAATCCACCACCACCAGGGAAGTCCTGCTATCCATTTTTCGTAGTACCATAGAAGTTATTAATCAGACTAGGGCTCATGTTTCCTGTTTTAAGCTTTCACAGAGTAAGGCTCACTGTAATTTGGTTAAATGGAGAGACTCTTCTCTGTTGGTGGAGCACATTAGATTCTGTGGCTTCAAGGCTCATGCCAATCGCCCTTCTCACAAACTTGAAGGCATCAGATTTCATGCATGATGTGGCAGCAGACAGCTGGACAAGGCAAGTTATCTGCTCCTCTACTGACAACTCATATTGACTTTGACCAGGTCAAGAACTCTTCATTGCTTCAGTTTTCCCATCTGTTGTATAACACTTCTTTCTCCAATATTCAGAACCCCTTCCATAAGCAAGTGCCCCTGAAGAGCAAGTGTGGTTATTGATCTGATCCTTCAGTCACAGAAAGTCTCAAAATAACATGCCCAAACCCATCACCCTGCTCTGTCACATGTTAAAAGACAGGAGATTACCAGAAGTATTTGGTTTGTGTTGTTCTTTGAAAGATGTGACTGTTCCCACAAATATGCACAGCCTACTCGTGGAGGACCCTTGAATCACAAAGGCAGGTCCTTCCTTCTTCTCACCACAGTCTTTGATGGTGGTGAGGAATGTGTTTACTCAAGTTCACAAAGGAGAACTTGGTTTACTCTGTTTTAGCAACAGATTAGAATTTTCAAAGAAATCCTGGCATGGGTCATTTTTTTGGGAATAAGCTTTGAAGCCATGCTGAAATCTTATCAGTGTGTCAAGACTTAAAAACTCCCACCTGTACGTCTCCCTCCTGAGAGTTTTCCTGAGCAGCTGCCACCTCCTCCTTTGTTTGTTGATTATGTGTGAACAGAAACAGAGCAAACGCCCTTCGCTAGGCACGAGAAACACTGTCAGCCATTTCTGTCTGCTTGTGACCTATCTGGTAGGCAGATTCAAAGCAAACAGGGATTCCTAGGGATAGTTGATAAATATATGATTAAAGTGTGCTGGCTCACCTGCAATGCATTTGTACTCAATCTCTTTCACCATCCCTGTTTCTCCAGTTGTAATCTTCCTAAAGGGAAAGCAGTGCTCACTTGCCTCTTTTTAAAAGGTGTGCAAATCTCAACACAGCGGCCATTTAATGCCAATGAATGTGATTGTGAGCACAACAGAATGCAAGCATTTTCTTTTCATTTCTCCTCGACAGAAGGAAGGCTTATGTTTAATACACCCTTGCTGGAAGGGTTAATGTGCATATTCTTTTGTTCAAGAAACATATCAAATCTCTTCACTTACAAAACTATGGAAAACAGGGTCAAAAGTCAGCCAAAAATTAGTGCTTCCCCGGTGACTCAGAGATTAAAAAAGGCTGCCTGCGGTACAGGAGACCCGGGTTCAATATCTGGGCAGGGAAGGTCCCCTAGAGAAGGTAATGGTAACCCTCTCCAGAATTCTTGCCTGTAAAATCCCATGGATGGAGGAGCCTGGAGGGCTGCAGTTCATGTGGTTGCAAAGAGTTGGATACGACTGAACAATTTCACTTTCTTTTTTTCAGCCAAAAAGTAGCTTGTGAAAGAAAGGTCCTCCAGAGAAGACTCTGACTCCCTCTAACTTGACCATGATAGCTTTTTCTTCTTGGCAATTTCTACACAGACCAATCAAAAACATCTGTTTTTTTTAAACAATTCAGCTGATGTTGGGATGACTATATATTAGGGCTTTAGGAGAAGGCAATGGCACCCCACTCCAGTACTCTTTCCTGGAAAATCCCATGGATGAAGGAGCCTGGTGGGCTGCAGTCCATGGGGTCGCTAAGAGTCGGACATGACTGAGTGACTTCCCTTTCACTTTTCACTTTCATGCATTGGAGAAGGAAATGGCAACCCACTCCAGTGTTCTTGCCTGGAGAATTTCAGGGATGGGGGAGCCTGGTGGGCTGCCATCCAAGGGGTCGCACAGAGTCGAACACGACTGAAGCGACTTAGCAGCAGCAGCAGCAGCAGCAGCAGAAGGCTTATGTTTAATACACCCTTGCTGGAAGGGTTAATGTGCATATTCTTTTGTTCAAGAAACATATCAAATCTCTTCACTTACAAAACTATGGAAAACAGGGTCAAAAGTCAGCCAAAAATTAGTGCTTCCCCGGTGACTCAGAGATTAAAAAAGGCTGCCTGCGGTACAGGAGACCCGGGTTCAATATCTGGGCAGGGAAGGTCCCCTAGAGAAGGTAATGGTAACCCTCTCCAGAATTCTTGCCTGTAAAATCCCATGGATGGAGGAGCCTGGAGGGCTGCAGTTCATGTGGTTGCAAAGAGTTGGATACGACTGAACAATTTCACTTTCTTTTTTTCAGCCAAAAAGTAGCTTGTGAAAGAAAGGTCCTCCAGAGAAGACTCTGACTCCCTCTAACTTGACCATGATAGCTTTTTCTTCTTGGCAATTTCTACACAGACCAATCAAAAACATCTGTTTTTTTTAAACAATTCAGCTGATGTTGGGATGACTATATATTAGGGCTTTAGGAGAAGGCAATGGCACCCCACTCCAGTACTCTTTCCTGGAAAATCCCATGGATGAAGGAGCCTGGTGGGCTGCAGTCCATGGGGTCGCTAAGAGTCGGACATGACTGAGTGACTTCCCTTTCACTTTTCACTTTCATGCATTGGAGAAGGAAATGGCAACCCACTCCAGTGTTCTTGCCTGGAGAATTTCAGGGATGGGGGAGCCTGGTGGGCTGCCATCCAAGGGGTCGCACAGAGTCGAACACGACTGAAGCGACTTAGCAGCAGCAGCAGCAGCAGCAGCAGAGTCTCTCTCACATTTTAACTTCAGAGCCTTCTTTTGGCTGGACATGACTTCTCTCAACCTCTCTAATTGCATCCAACTCAAGCTGCAGACGGGCTTCCCTGGTAGCTTAGACGGTAAAGAATCTGCCCGCAGTGCAGGCGACCTGGGTTGGATCCCTGGGTCAGGAAAACTGCCTGGAGAAGGGAAGAGCTACCCACTCCAGTATTTGTGCCTGGAGAATTACATGGAAAGAGGAGCCTGGTGGACTACAGTCCATGGGGTTCCAGAGTCAAACAGGACTGAATAACCAACAAGCTGCAGGCGGCTGAACTTCATCCTGTAAAACTCATCACCAACACATGAAAACTAGAGCACTAAATCCAAAGAGTGTCTGACAGCGGGGCTGGTGGACGATGAAATCAAGTCACACTTCTGATCTGACTTAATGCCTACATATATTTTGAAAAGCAAGCACAGCCTCGATTTTACTTTCTGGCCCACACTGCAACACTTCTCTACCATTCTCCTGGAAAGCTGGAGCAAAATCTCTTTCACAAATAATACCCAACGAGAACTTGCTATCTAAGTGTTATTTTCCCAGCTCAATGTCACAATTATTTAGTGTGCTGAGCACTATACGTCTTTTAATTTTCTATAATCCCTACCCATAGTATAATGTGGAATTCCATTTATTCTATTTTAAAAGGGATGAAGTCATCCAGGGTGGAAACTATGACCTGATTGAAAGTCCTGAAATGCTGCTATGTCTCAGACTCGGCTCTGGCACATGCAGAAGTATAAATTAAACTCTTCTGCAGACATTTGATCTCTTGCTATGAAAAGGGATACTGTGTTTCCTCTGTTTAACGGTATTCTCTGTCCGCTGTGAAAAGAAGCCTGTTTGCTTAAAAAAGTGTGGCATATTTTTTCCACTATGAGTGGCACGGCAAATGAAATCACAGCACGCCCTGAATATAGTTCCCATAGTCTATATGAATTGTGCATCTGTCAAGAGAAGCCTATGTTGAAACTGTGGTCACTTAATATGAGAGGAATAATTTAATAATATCATGACAGATCACAACCGCATCTCTGGATGCTAAGACTGGCAGCTTCTGTTGAGTGCCCACCTGCAGATAGCTCTGTGCAAAGCAACTTAAACAGAAACAGCCATGCCTTCTAATTCCAGCCCATATCCCTGCACCCCAGAGGCTGCCCACACACAAAGTTAGGATATCACCGTTACTGGTGGGACATTATTCTAAACGAGCATGCCCATATTATCAATTCAGTCCAAATGTTCTCTCTTCTATTTCCATCTGCAGGTCCTATGTGTTTTATTAAAATCATAATCAGTCCTTGTAAAAGAATGTAAACTCAAAATTTCTCTGATAGCATGTGATGAAAATGCCCTAAAATAAACCTTCCGTGAATTGCTGGCATGTGGTAGATGTGGAATGAGTGAACCAGGCTATCATCCTTGAGGAAAAACTCTAGCAGAAGTTTTCCAACTCTGTTTTGCTCTGTCTGTGGAGGTGTTTCAGGAGTTGGCAAAACACCGTTTTTCACTGAACATCAACTCTTTGTTATCCTAATGCCTTGAACTCTCCAACCACAGGGAGGCTGGTGAACTAGGAAAGTGCTGATTTAGAGCTGGGAAGACCTGCTGACCTGTTTCCTCCCCCTGTACTCTAGCCCCTGATGAAAACATAGCTGCTCCTACTTGTTTATATACTGGGGTTTTAGAAAAAGTGTCCAGCTGCTAGAAAAATAGTTTGAAAACCATTGCTAGCAAGCAGGGTTTTGCCTTGAAAAGTGAAAGTGTTAGTTTTGTCCGACTTTCTGCAATCCCATGAACTGTAGCCTGCCAGGCTCCCCTGTCCATGGAATTCTTCAGGCAAGAATGCTGAAGTGGGTAGCCATTTCCTTCTCCAGGGGATATTCCTCACCCAGGGATCGAACCCAGATCTCCTGCATTGCAGGCATATTCTTTACCATCTGAGCTACCAGGAAATTTATTTGTAATACCTTGTATGGAGAAATAGTGTAGAGGAGAATGACAACATGGCAAGTACCACAGACCCAAAATTGAGATCAATACAGTCTGGCTTTTTGCGTTGTAAAGATCACCTTCTTTGTCATGTGAGCATCTAATCAACTGTATCTGGAAGAAACAAAGGATTTATCTTTCTTAACTGAATCACCAATAACAAGTTTATTTCACTTAGTAATGAAAGGAAAATATCATCTGACCCACAATTTTTTCTTACCCCAAACTAATTGGCAGTACTTATTTTAGTAATCTGGAGACCCAATAAAAAATTTGGCACAGTTGCCTTTTATATTGCTTTCATTCCTCCTACTAAAGCAGCTTGCAAAATTATAGAATGTGTAACCCCAACTATTTCTTCATTATTTTAATGTTTAGTAAGTTCTCACAGTGTTTCTCTTAAAACTTAATGCTATTAAAGCACGCTGTTTAACTCAATTTACTCCATCATTTTTGCAATGTTCCCTGAAGGTCAGGAACACCTGGTGCCTTTGACAAAGATCCCTGGACCCAAAACAGACCTCCTGAAGCAAAGATTGCCAAGGGCATGTCTAGTAATCCGCACTGCTAACAAGCAACTCGGGATAATTCTTATCCTCATAGAAGTGGTGAAAACTATAGGTAGAGATAAATAGAGTCCAGCCTTAATTTTAATGGCAGGTTTCCATTTCACTCTGTATGTAGTTCTCCCATTGTAGGGTGATCATTCAGTTCTAGAGGTCAAAACCTGGGAGTCTTGGCGAACGCACGCAGCTGTCTGCCAACAACTAGACTAGACGAAGTGACCAGTGTGGATCAAAAGTTAAAAACTTAACATCTGAATGACATACCAGATATGCAAAGAAAACGTGTTTTTCCAATCTATGTAACTATTTGCTTCACCAAATATCCCCTTCATCTTAATGCATTGTGAACGGAGAACAACTGCCAGAATATGGTGGCTGATGCGAAAAGCAGGACCGTGTTGATCTCAATTTTGAAAACTTTTATGGTGTAATTTTTACATTACCCCACGACCCTGGGGGATGCTTCTGAGATTCCTTGAAACTCCTCAAGACTA
This sequence comes from Oreotragus oreotragus, assembly GCA_006410675.1. Classification (NCBI taxonomy): domain Eukaryota; kingdom Metazoa; phylum Chordata; class Mammalia; order Artiodactyla; family Bovidae; genus Oreotragus; species Oreotragus oreotragus. The sequence goes on along the minus strand of SJYX01019642.1, from coordinate 104,196 downwards.
CCACTCCTCAGACTCTAAGGAACTGGTATTATCACACTTTATTTTTTTGCAAGTCCTTCAATAAAATGATTGGTGTGTGTCTCTGTGGGTGACAAATGACTTCTCTCAAGGAATGATACATTAACTTTCTAAGAAAAGTGAAATATTGAGTGGCTATCTGTGAATTCAAACAGTGTGGACAATGAAGTGAGGAGAGGCAGGTCAAGAAAATATATATTACCAGTATGATGAGATTCACTTCAGGATCCCAAAAGCACAACTAAGCAATTCATCACTTTGGAGTTGGAACTGCGCAGACCTGTCAGTTTGATCTGCCTCCCTACCCTTCGACAGCCTGCAAAGGCTCTGAGTCTCCTACAAGGTCAAGTTCAAACAACTTAGTGTGGCACAGAAAGTGTTCTGTGGACCCTGCTTCCTCCTTCCTCTTCATCATCTTTCAGTCCTAACCTCCACTTGTGATTCAGCATCAGTTACCTCTTATGGATTCTTGAACGGATATTCTCACTCTTTGCTGGTACAATCACCTCTATCTGGAGTTGCTGCCTTAGCCCCTGTCCTTAGGATCTAGCTTAGGGATTTTTTTTTTTTAATTGTATTTGTTTATTTAATTTTAGGCTGTGCTGGGTTACAGCGAGTGGGGGCTGCTTTCTAGTTGCACTGTATGGGCTTCATATTTCAGTGGCTTCTCTTGTGGTATATGGGGTCTAGAGCCCAGGCTCAGTAGTTGTGGCACACAGGCTAAGTTGCCCTGAGGCATGCAGAATCGTCTCACGCAGGGATTGAACCTGTGTTCCCTGCATTGACAGGCAAATTGTTTACCACTGGGCCACCAGGAAAGCCCAGGGATCATCTTTTTGAAGAGGATAACCCTTCTCTGTGCTCCATCTTTATCCTTGAAATAATCGGTGTCACAATGCTGTCCAAACCCTGGAATGTGAGTCACAGGACTAAGGAACAAGCGAGAAAGGAGGTTGATTGGCTTTTATGCCCCCAACACCCAGTACAGAGCCTAGCCCATGGAAGGTTCTGAAAAAGATGGTTATGGACTAAAAGAATCGTCATCAATCCTGAGAGTGTTTGCGAGCAGTTAAAATGATGAGACCAGATTGTCCCTGCCAATACTGCTGTTCTATTGTTTGATGTCCTTTAAAAATGACCACAGTCAATTTTTATTCTAGCCTTGGAAAAGCCAGCAACACAAACTAGCACTCTGTGCACTTTTGATAGAACATATTGTTTGGTATGCAACGCGATTCCTTTTCTGCCTGTTATGTGTACATTTAAAAAAATTAGTTGCACCTTTTCCTTTCGAGGTGCTTAGTAACCATGTTGTTTCAGATACAAAGGCCTATAGTGCAATGCCCACTGCCCTGTGAATGGGGCCTTTGTTCTCAGCACTGTTTTGGTAGGAAATGGTTGCTATTTAGGTCTCCAAGAGGGAATATAAACTATGCTCACCTAATCAAACAGACCAGTAAATACAGCAGTTAATCTGACAACTTAAAATTCCTGAGTTGCATTCTGAGAAACAATCTTAACACCAACAATCATTTCAAGCCTATGTAAACTGTAAGCCTTTGGGTGACTAAGAGGTTTACTGCCTTTTATTTCATTTCATTTCATTAATTACTGCAAATGCCTGGTTCTAAATCATATTTCAGCGTGGAGATTTCTTGTTGGTGGAAAAGAAAAGAAATCACGTTGGAAAATACAGCATGAAAGCTAACAAATAAAACCCGTTATCCAGATGTCAAGAGAGGAGAGAAACAGGACGGGCAAAGAAGGAAAGCATGCCCTTTCGTATTGGTGCGCTGGAAAGGAGGATTGATCCTGAAGACGGAAGAAACCCATCTGGGTTGCCTGATGAACTGGCTTGCCCACTGTTCTGTCTTTTCAGATAGTTAGTTCCAACTAATCTGCCCTGTGGTTACAGAAGAAAAAGCAGTACTTGTTTGTTCAAGTTATTAACAGTTTTTAAATGCCCTCCCCAAGTCACCTTGAAAGTTTAGTCACCACTTGAGAAACAAAAGCACTGAAACAATACTTGGATTAAAAAAAAACAACACCTAGTTCTTAAAGGCAATATACAGTGATACCTTAAACCCAAGCGACAACAACAAAAAGAGCTCTTTGTTTGAGGTATGGGTATAAATATCACCATTTAGGTCCTACCTGTTTGCTCACAATGGACACAGCCTCTTAACACTATGTCCTTGCAATATATCAGAGAGCAGGGCCCAATGTGCACACAGCACATGTTAGAAGCTCTATCTGAACTATTTCTTTCCTCTTGAAACAAAAAATCTAGCATTTCTGGTTTTTAAAGGAGCCATTGTCACTTCTGGCAGAATGTTTATTTTACTGTCTCCTGCACAGCAGAGGGCATTTCACCTATAAAGAGAGATTATAGAGCACGGGGACAATTTGAATACTCTAATCAATGCTAGTTAAAATGGGAATAAATAAACTTTTATGGCACCAGGGTTCCTACCCTTCATGGAAATTATTGTTAATTTATTGAATCAATAATCTTAAAACAATAAATTATGATGCCCTTTGTTTTACTAAGCCCTTCTCCCAGTGTGTTAAAAAGCCAGGGCTTTATAAATATTGCAACAGTCTGGGAGGAGGTTTTTTTAACCAAGTCTTTGTTGTGTGGTTGGTTATGCAAGAGATTAGACTATAAAAGTTAAAAGTGTGTATGTGTGGTGGGGGTGGGTGAGGTGAGTTGAATATGAGTAGACACTAAAAAAAAACTCCTCAGACTCTAAGGAACTGGTATTATCACACTTTATTTTTTTGCAAGTCCTTCAATAAAATGATTGGTGTGTGTCTCTGTGGGTGACAAATGACTTCTCTCAAGGAATGATACATTAACTTTCTAAGAAAAGTGAAATATTGAGTGGCTATCTGTGAATTCAAACAGTGTGGACAATGAAGTGAGGAGAGGCAGGTCAAGAAAATATATATTACCAGTATGATGAGATTCACTTCAGGATCCCAAAAGCACAACTAAGCAATTCATCACTTTGGAGTTGGAACTGCGCAGACCTGCCAGTTTGATCTGCCTCCCTACCCTTCGACAGCCTGCAAAGGCTCTGAGTCTCCTACAAGGTCAAGTTCAAACAACTTAGTGTGGCACAGAAAGTGTTCTGTGGACCCTGCTTCCTCCTTCCTCTTCATCATCTTTCAGTCCTAACCTCCACTTGTGATTCAGCATCAGTTACCTCTTATGGATTCTTGAACGGATATTCTCACTCTTTGCTGGTACAATCACCTCTATCTGGAGTTGCTGCCTTAGCCCCTGTCCTTAGGATCTAGCTTAGGGATTTTTTTTTTTTTAATTGTATTTGTTTATTTAATTTTAGGCTGTGCTGGGTTACAGCGAGTGGGGGCTGCTTTCTAGTTGCACTGTATGGGCTTCATATTTCAGTGGCTTCTCTTGTGGTAAATGGGGTCTAGAGCCCAGGCTCAGTAGTTGTGGCACACAGGCTAAGTTGCCCTGAGGCATGCAGAATCGTCTCACGCAGGGATTGAACCTGTGTTCCCTGCATTGACAGGCAAATTGTTTACCACTGGGCCACCAGGAAAGCCCAGGGATCATCTTTTTGAAGAGGATAACCCTTCTCTGTGCTCCATCTTTATCCTTGAAATAATCGGTGTCACAATGCTGTCCAAACCCTGGAATGTGAGTCACAGGACTAAGGAACAAGCGAGAAAGGAGGTTGATTGGCTTTTATGCCCCCAACACCCAGTACAGAGCCTAGCCCATGGAAGGTTCTGAAAAAGATGGTTATGGACTAAAAGAATCGTCATCAATCCTGAGAGTGTTTGCGAGCAGTTAAAATGATGAGACCAGATTGTCCCTGCCAATACTGCTGTTCTATTGTTTGATGTCCTTTAAAAATGACCACAGTCAATTTTTATTCTAGCCTTGGAAAAGCCAGCAACACAAACTAGCACTCTGTGCACTTTTGATAGAACATATTGTTTGGTATGCAACGCGATTCCTTTTCTGCCTGTTATGTGTACATTTAAAAAAATTAGTTGCACCTTTTCCTTTCGAGGTGCTTAGTAACCATGTTGTTTCAGATACAAAGGCCTATAGTGCAATGCCCACTGCCCTGTGAATGGGGCCTTTGTTCTCAGCACTGTTTTGGTAGGAAATGGTTGCTATTTAGGTCTCCAAGAGGGAATATAAACTATGCTCACCTAATCAAACAGACCAGTAAATACAGCAGTTAATCTGACAACTTAAAATTCCTGAGTTGCATTCTGAGAAACAATCTTAACACCAACAATCATTTCAAGCCTATGTAAACTGTAAGCCTTTGGGTGACTAAGAGGTTTACTGCCTTTTATTTCATTTCATTTCATTAATTACTGCAAATGCCTGGTTCTAAATCATATTTCAGCGTGGAGATTTCTTGTTGGTGGAAAAGAAAAGAAATCACGTTGGAAAATACAGCATGAAAGCTAACAAATAAAACCCGTTATCCAGATGTCAAGAGAGGAGAGAAACAGGACGGGCAAAGAGGGAAAGCATGCCCTTTCGTATTGGTGCGCTGGAAAGGAGGATTGATCCTGAAGACGGAAGAAACCCATCTGGGTTGCCTGATGAACTGGCTTGCCCACTGTTCTGTCTTTTCAGATAGTTAGTTCCAACTAATCTGCCCTGTGGTTACAGAAGAAAAAGCAGTACTTGTTTGTTCAAGTTATTAACAGTTTTTAAATGCCCTCCCCAAGTCACCTTGAAAGTTTAGTCACCACTTGAGAAACAAAAGCACTGAAACAATACTTGGATTAAAAAAAAACAACACCTAGTTCTTAAAGGCAATATACAGTGATACCTTAAACCCAAGCGACAACAACAAAAAGAGCTCTTTGTTTGAGGTATGGGTATAAATATCACCATTTAGGTCCTACCTGTTTGCTCACAATGGACACAGCCTCTTAACACTATGTCCTTGCAATATATCAGAGAGCAGGGCCCAATGTGCACACAGCACATGTTAGAAGCTCTATCTGAACTATTTCTTTCCTCTTGAAACAAAAAATCTAGCATTTCTGGTTTTTAAAGGAGCCATTGTCACTTCTGGCAGAATGTTTATTTTACTGTCTCCTGCACAGCAGAGGGCATTTCACCTATAAAGAGAGATTATAGAGCACGGGGACAATTTGAATACTCTAATCAATGCTAGTTAAAATGGGAATAAATAAACTTTTATGGCACCAGGGTTCCTACCCTTCATGGAAATTATTGTTAATTTATTGAATCAATAATCTTAAAACAATAAATTATGATGCCCTTTGTTTTACTAAGCCCTTCTCCCAGTGTGTTAAAAAGCCAGGGCTTTATAAATATTGCAACAGTCTGGGAGGAGGTTTTTTTAACCAAGTCTTTGTTGTGTGGTTGGTTATGCAAGAGATTAGACTATAAAAGTTAAAAGTGTGTATGTGTGGTGGGGGTGGGTGAGGTGAGTTGAATATGAGTAGACACTAAAAAAAAAAACAATAATAACAATACAATAATTCCTATACTATTTAAAGTGTCAGAGCAAAGAATTGATTCTTTTTCTCATGAACTCTGTCACTGTTTGAGATGATGTGGCTTTCCTCTTCAGCTGTTTAAGAGTTCTTACTCTAAGAGCACATTTATTACAAATCTGAGAGATCTGGGGTTGGTACCAGCTAGAAGTTGCCTTTCCAGAAGGAATACATATCTTCAGTATTTTTGTCTTAGCCTCATTCCCAGGTTTTCATCTGTTATCCACCAAAATCCCTAGGCAAACCGAAACTCCTGAAATTACCAGGGGGTATGGGGGCTCCCCTGGTGACCCAGCGGTAAAGAACCCCCTGCCAATGCAGAAGATATGCGTTCGATCCCTGGACTGGGAAGAGCCCGTGGAGGAGGAAATGACATCCCACTCCAGTGCTCTTGCCTGAGAAATCCTATGAACCAAGGAGCCGGGCGGACGACGGTCCATGGGGTTGGAAACAGTCGGACACGACCTAGTGACTGAACAGCAACAAGGTGGGGAGGGGTAAATTGGGAGACTGGGATTGTCGTATAGACACTGCTATGTATAAAAGAGGCTTCCCAGCTGGCACTGGTGGTAAAGAACCTGCCTGCCAATGCAGGAGACGTGAGAGACGTGGGTTCTCTCCCTGGATGGGAAAGATCCCCTGGAGCAGGGCATGGCGACCCACTCCAGTATTCTTGCCTGGAGAATTCCCTGGGCAGAGGAGGCTGGCGGGCTACAGTCCATAGGGTCACACAGAACCAGACACGACTAAAGCGACATAGCACACACCCCCTCTCTAACAAAGGTTTCTAATTCGGGCTCCTGTACAGCACAGGGAATTGTCCTCAGCACTCTGCAATGGCTGACATGGGAACAGAAACTGACAAAGAGCACTTCTGTGTATAGGCATAACTGACTCACTTTGCTGTGCAGCAGAAACTAACCAACACTCCAAATTAACAATACTCCAATAAAAATTAGATTTAAAACATAAAGTGTACAATTCAGAGGCTTTTTAGTAAAACAGGCAAACAAACAAGCTGAATTTGAATTTCACATCTCCGACTAGCCTAACTTACTGAGGATAAGATAAAGTGCCTCAAAACATGCCAGCGCATGGCTGTGCCAAGTTGCTTCCTCTTTGCAACCCTTTGGATGGTAGTCGCCAGGCTCCTCTGTCCATGGGGATTTTCCAGGCAAGAACACTGGAGTGGGTTGCCACGCCCTCCTCCAGGGGATCTTCCTGACCCAGGGATAGAACCCACGTCTCTTATGTCTCCTGAATTGGCAGAGAGGTTCTTCACCCGCAGCGCCCCCCGAGAAGCCTGAACGGGAAGCCATTAGACACACGGCTGCCTCTAAAGCAAATCCAGCGTTGCCTCTCCGGGGCCATGCTGGGCCTGTCTCTCCACCCCACACACAAGTTTAACAGGTCATGAGAATTGTATCTCTCTGATCTTTATTAGTTTTCTCATTACGTTTTTACCTTTTACAGCAATCAAAATATCTTTGTGGTACCTATTCATCCTGTTACAAAACTGTACCCAAATGCAACTCTCTGGCTTAAAAAAAATAAAATATAATGGAGAAAAGTGCACATTTGGGGTAATATCTGCCGATGAGACATTACTGTAGATGCAGTGTCCCAGAAGCACCTAATATCCAACGCTTTCTGTATAGATTAAGCTCCTCTAATGGCTCTACAGCTACTATATACAATTATCTTCTCACTAACAGCATCCCTTAACACAGACATAAGGGATCTTTGAAGCCGAGCTCTGCATACCTTAATTATGGAACCAATTTGGGACACTATTTGTTCCAACATTTTTTAAAGGCCTTCCCTAGATTATAAGAACATGTTGAATTCACGATTATTTTTTTGTGCTCGGAGACTACAGACTTGAATGCAGGCAGCAAGAATGGCCCCCCAGGGTGCAGGTGTTTTGCCACAACATTCTGCGGGGGGTTTTATAGTTTTTGTTACGGGACTGACCTAAAACCAGAAATATTATTCCCTGGAGCTGAGCTGGTGACCAGAGTTCTCGTTCCTTGGGATCCAACTCTGACTATGAGACTGTCATAATTTAGCCCCTGAAGGGTGCAGCAGAAAAACTAGAAGCTGATGATCTATGCAATTTCCATTAATCATTGGTATACTGGTTTGACGGGGAAGGCAACGGCACCCCACCCCAGTACTCTTGCCTGGAAAATCCAATGGACGGAGTAGCCTGCTGGGCTGCAGTCCATGGGGTCGCTAGCAGTTGGACAGACTGAGCGACTTCAGTTTCACTTTTCTCTTTCATGCATTGGAGAAGGAAATGGCAACCCACTCCAGTATTCTTGCCTGGAGAATCCCAGGGACGGGGGAGCCTGGTGGGCTGCCGTCTATGGTGTCACACAGAGTCGGACACGACTGAAGTGACTTAGCAGCAGCAGCAGCATACTGGTTTGAGGGACTCCTTGTCAGTTCAGTAAAATCTCAAGGAATCTTCCTGGGATTCTGAAGAGTTCAAGAGACATACCTGGACTAAAGATGGAAAAGGAAATCCAACATGTATTGAATATCTGCAATAGCCAGTAAGTAATGCTGATCGAAAATTAGCAATTAGCAGTTCTTTTAGAGCTGAGCACTGACAGAGGCCCTCAGTCTGATCCACTTGGGGGAGATGCTCCAGGCAAGGAAATTCCTGTACCAGACGTACTTTACAGGAAGGCTCTGGCTAAAGCAAGGATTCTAGTCCATTCCCAAATATTTATTCCCAAAGCAGGTCTAAGGTCCCTGGAATCTGGGTGCAAGATAAGGGAGAACGGATACCATGAGTATTAATTGCATTCAACTGCTAACAAGATTACTCGGTCAGTAAAAACTGGCTCTAATAAACATAAAGGAATGGATACCGTATACAGTCTAGCTACTAGATGGAGAGCTACAGGAGATGTTTATGTTTGATTTCATTTAGTTCTCACGGCAATTCTTTAATGTGTGGCCATCTCGATTTTAGAGACAAAGAATACATATTTTCAGCAGAGTTGAGGGTATTGCCCAAAGAAACAAAGGCAGAAATGGAAGTCACATATGGGGCTTCTTCCATTCAAGGGCCATCCTTATGTCAGTAGGTTGTGTGGACAGACATCTCCTCAGATTATTTTGTATCTTCGGGGACTTGGTAACTTCTGAGAATTTTCTCTTTTACTCATAGAAATTAATCCAAATCTTGCCCTCATGGATATTCCATACTCAAATTCTCATAAAGAAAAAATCAATATCCATTATGGAGGTACAGGACTGACGGGTTTCAGTGAGCTCATTCACAAATGGAAAGGTTCAATATTGATTTAAGATTAGTGTGTCTATTAATATTAAAGCTGATTAATTGTATTCTTCTGGCATAGCCCTTTAATGTTCATACTTTCCTCTTTAATGATCAGTGGAATGGATTCTCCCCTCATGAGATTCAAACTAGCTCAAGAAATAGAAGGAGAGGTTATTTTATATATATATATATGTATATGTATGTATGTATGTATGTATACACATGTATGAATGTGTATAGGTAAATTACACACAGAAAACATATTATATGCATATAATGTTTTGTGTTATGTACACATAAAAACTGAATTTTGGAGGGCATCCAAGAACAGCTATACGTCTGGGCTTCACGGAAATGAAAGCACACTTTAAAAATAAGATAGAAGGTGCTTGCTTGATGGTCTAGTGGTTAAGACTTCACTTTCCAGTTCTGGGGGTGTGAGTTTGATCTCTGGTTGGGAAGCCAAGATCCCACACACCTCTTGGCCAGAGAAATAAATAACAGAAGCAATACTGTAACAAATTCAGTAAAGGCTTTAAAAAACAAAACAAGACATACGTGAGACAGCCATGGAAATTTAGTTATTCTGTCACTTCGTGTTGTAGATGCTGTGCTCACTGCCTAACTGCCCCCATCCACTGCAGGAATGAGGCTCTCACCACTCTTCAGGGTGGCTTGGCCCCTGATTGCTGGTAATTGGGTCCACCTCCAGGAATCCCTCTTGGTGAAAGGGAGCCACCTAGCTCAAAGTTACTCATCCTCACACAACCCTCATGCCACGACTGGTCTGTGTGAGGCTACAAAGGCTCTGTGTCTTGCCCTCTTGGGCCAAAGGTTGATGTGCCAGTCCAGGTCCAGAGCGCCCACTGGATCAGATGATGTCGTGTTACTACTGCATCTGACTTGTCACTCTCTCTCTCTCTTTACCCAATACTGCTTTTATTTCCCCCTCACAACTGACTTTCCAGGGAACTGACCCCACTAAAACTCCTGCACACAAATCTCCATCTCAGTCTATTTCCTGGGAACCTGATCTAAGACCCCCTCAGGAACAGAAGTCCATAAAAGCTTTGACAGAAGTCACTCAACCCTTCTCTGTCTTTGCTTTCATCTTTCTTATCATTACCAACCAATGTTGTCACCTTCAAACAAATGCTTTTCCTTTCTGTCTCATGGCTTCCATTTTGGATGGCTCCTGCATACACGTAAGTTTGGTGGACTCAGCTGTAGTTTTCTCTTGGGGGTGCTTCATGGTTTTCCCACTACCAATTGCCTTGGGGCTTCCCTTGTAGCTCAGGTGGTAAAGAATCCACCTACAATTAGGGAGACCTGGGTTCAACCCATGGGTTGGGAAGATCCCCTGGAGAAGGGAAAAGCTACCCATTCCAGTATTCTGGCCGGGAGAATTCCATGGACTGTATAGTCCATGGGTTCGCAAAGAGTTGGACACGACTGAACGACTTTCACTTTTTCAATGGCCTTTAGACAGAGTTTTTGTGCCAGACCATCAGTTGAACAGTTCTATGAAGATCTACAAGACCTTCTAGAACTAACACTCAAAAAACATGTCCTTAGAAGGAAGTTAAGAGATACCTGGAGTAACAGGCAAATTTGGCCTTGGAGTACAAAAGGAACCAGGGCAAAGGCTAACAGAGTTTTGCCAAGAGAACACACTGGCCATAGCAACCACCCTCTTCCAACAACACAAGAGAAGACTACACGTGGACATTACCAGATGGTCGATACCAAAATCAGATTGGTTATATACTTTGCAGCCAAAGATGGAGAGGCTCTATACAGTCAGCAAAAACAAGACTGGGAGCTGGCTGTGGCTCAGATCATGAACTCCTTATTGCCAAATTCACACTGAAATTGAAGAAAGTAGGGAAAACCACATTAAGTCATTCAGGTATGACCTAAATCAAATCCCTTATGATTATACAATGGAATTGAGAAATAGATTCAAGGGATTAGATGTGATAGAGTGCCTGAAGAACTATGGTTGGAGGTTTGTGACATTGTACAGGAGGCAGGGATCAAGACCATCCCCAAGAATAAGAAATGCAAAAAGGCACAACGGTTGTCTGAGGAGGCCTTACAAATATCTGAGAAAATAAGAGAAGCTAAAGGTAAAGGATAAAAGGAAAGATATACCTACTTGAATGCAGAGCTCCAAAGAATAGAATGATAGATAAGAAAGCCTTTCCCAGTGATCAGTGCAAAGAAATAGATGAAAACAATAGAATGGGAAAGACTAGAGATCTCTTCAAGAAAATTAGAGATACGAAGGGAACATTTCAGGCAAAGATGGGTACAATAAGGACAGAAATGGTATGGACCTAACAGAAGCACAAGATATTAAGAAGAGGTGGCAAGAATACCCAGAAGAACTGTACAGAAAAGATATTCATGACCCAGATAACCATGATGGTGTGATCCATTCATCTAGAGCCAGACATCCTGGACTGCGAAGTCAAATGGGCCTTAGGAAGCATCACTATAAAAATAAAGCTAGTGGAGGTGATGGAACTCTAGTTGAGCTATTTCAAATCCTAGAAGATGATGCAGTGAAAGTGCTGCACTCAATATGCCAGCAAATTTGGAAAACTCAGCAGTGACCACAGGACTGGAAAAGGTCAGTTTTCTTTCCAATCCCAAAGAAAGGCAATGCCAAAGAATGTTCAAACTACCGCACAATGGCACTCATTTCACATGCTAGCAAAATAATGCTCAAAATTCTCCAAGCCAGGCTTCAACAGTACATGAACTGTGAAATTCCAGATGTTCAAGCTGGATTTAGAAAAGGNAGATCCCCTGGAGAAGGGAAAAGCTACCCATTCCAGTATTCTGGCCGGGAGAATTCCATGGACTGTATAGTCCATGGGTTCGCAAAGAGTTGGACACGACTGAGCGACTTTCACTTTTTCAATGGCCTTTAGACAGAGTTTTTGTGCCAGACCATCAGTTGAACAGTTCTATGAAGATCTACAAGACCTTCTAGAACTAACACTCAAAAAACATGTCCTTAGAAGGAAGTTAAGAGATACCTGGAGTAACAGGCAAATTTGGCCTTGGAGTACAAAAGGAACCAGGGCAAAGGCTAACAGAGTTTTGCCAAGAGAACACACTGGCCATAGCAACCACCCTCTTCCAACAACACAAGAGAAGACTACACGTGGACATTACCAGATGGTCGATACCAAAATCAGATTGGTTATATACTTTGCAGCCAAAGATGGAGAGGCTCTATACAGTCAGCAAAAACAAGACTGGGAGCTGGCTGTGGCTCAGATCATGAACTCCTTATTGCCAAATTCACACTGAAATTGAAGAAAGTAGGGAAAACCACATTAAGTCATTCAGGTATGACCTAAATCAAATCCCTTATGATTATACAATGGAATTGAGAAATAGATTCAAGGGATTAGATGTGATAGAGTGCCTGAAGAACTATGGTTGGAGGTTTGTGACATTGTACAGGAGGCAGGGATCAAGACCATCCCCAAGAATAAGAAATGCAAAAAGGCACAACGGTTGTCTGAGGAGGCCTTACAAATATCTGAGAAAATAAGAGAAGCTAAAGGTAAAGGATAAAAGGAAAGATATACCTACTTGAATGCAGAGCTCCAAAGAATAGAATGATAGATAAGAAAGCCTTTCCCAGTGATCAGTGCAAAGAAATAGATGAAAACAATAGAATGGGAAAGACTAGAGATCTCTTCAAGAAAATTAGAGATACGAAGGGAACATTTCAGGCAAAGATGGGTACAATAAGGACAGAAATGGTATGGACCTAACAGAAGCACAAGCTATTAAGAAGAGGTGGCAAGAATACACAGAAGAACTGTACAGAAAAGATATTCATGACCCAGATAACCATGATGGTGTGATCCATTCATCTAGAGCCAGACATCCTGGACTGCGAAGTCAAATGGGCCTTAGGAAGCATCACTATAAAAATAAAGCTAGTGGAGGTGATGGAACTCTAGTTGAGCTATTTCAAATCCTAGAAGATGATGCAGTGAAAGTGCTGCACTCAATATGCCAGCAAATTTGGAAAACTCAGCAGTGACCACAGGACTGGAAAAGGTCAGTTTTCTTTCCAATCCCAAAGAAAGGCAATGCCAAAGAATGTTCAAACTACCGCACAATGGCACTCATTTCACATGCTAGCAAAATAATGCTCAAAATTCTCCAAGCCAGGCTTCAACAGTACATGAACTGTGAAATTCCAGATGTTCAAGCTGGATTTAGAAAAGGCAGAGGAACCAGAGATCAAATTGCCAACATCCATTGGATCATCAAAAAAGCAAGAGAGTTCCAGAAAAACATCTATTTCTGCTTTATTGACTCCACCAAAGCCTTTGACTGTGTGGATAATAACAATCTGTGGAAAATTTTTAAAGAGATGGGAATACCAGACCATGTGATCTCCCTCCTGAGAAATCTGTATGCAGGTCAAGAAGCAATAGTTAGAACCAGACATGGAACAACAGACTGGTTCCAAATAAGGAAAGGAGTACGTCAAGACTGTATATTGTCACCCTGCTTATTTAACTTATATGCAGAGTGTATCATGTGATATGCTGGGCTGGATGAAGCACAGCTAGAATCAAGATTGCTGGGAGAAATATCAATAACCTCAGATATGCAGATGACACCACCCTTATGGCAGAAAGCAAAGAAGAACTAAAAAGCCTCTTGATGAAAGTGAAAGAAGAGAATGAAAAAACTGGTTTAAAACTCGACATTCAGAAAACAAAGATCATGGCAGCCAGTCCCATCACTTCATGGCAATTAGATGGGGAAACAATGGGAAAAGTGACAGACTTTATTTTGGGGAGCTCCAAAATCACTGCAGATGGTGATTGCAGCCATGAAATTAAAAGAGGCTTGCTCCTTGGAAAAAAACAGCTATGATCAACTTAGACAGCATGCTAAAAAGCAGAGACATTAGTTTGCCAACAAAGTTCTGTCTAGTCAAAGCTATAGTTTTTCCAGTGGTCATGTATAGATGTGAGAGTTGGACTACAAAAATGCTGAGCACTGAAGAACTGATGCTTTTGAACTGTGGTGTTGGAGAAGACTCTTGAGAGTCCCTTGGACTGCAAGGAGATCCAACCAGTCCATCCTAAAGGAGATCAGTCCTGAATATTTATTGGAGTGACTAATGCTAAAGCTGAAACTCCAATACTTTGGCCACCTGATGTGAAGAAGTGACATTTTGGAAAAGTCCCTGGTGCTGGGAAAGATTAAGGTGGGAGGAGAAGGGGACAACAGAAGACAAGATGGTTGGATGGCATTACTGACTCCATGGACATGAGTTTGAGTAAGCTCTGTGAGTTGGTGATGAACAGGGAAGTGTGGCATGCTGCAGTCCACGGGGTCACAAAGGGTCAGACACAACTGAGCAACTGAACTGATCATCTCATGAGTCACTGGGTTTCCAGTACTATGACTAATTTTGATTCAGGTACCTATCTGTGGTCTGTCTAAACAGAAGGTAGAAGAGCTCTAAGGTACAAAACATGACCAGTCCTGCTTAAGGAAAAGCTCAATGCATCTTTCTTGGTAGAGGAAACTATAGGTTTGACAGCTTCTTTTAGAATGGAAGGTGGACTTGGCTGGCACTGTCACCGACTCGATGGACATGAGTTTGGGTAGACTCCAGGAGTTGGTGATGGACATGGAGGCCTGGCATGCTGCATTTCATGGGATCGCAAAGAGTTGGATATGACTGAGCAACTGAAATGAACTGAACTGAACTGATACATATACATATGACATATATATGTTTGTGTGTGTGTGTGTGTGTGTGTATGTATATATATATATATACACTAGAAATCTCAGAAAAGCTGACTTATTTTTGGTTGCACTGGATCTTTGATGTGTTGGGCAGGCTTTCTTTAATTGTGGTACCAGGGCTTCTTCCTTTTTGCGGCCCACAGGCTTTTGAGCACATTCTGGTGCACGAGCCTAGTTACACTGTGGTGTGTGGGATCTTAGTTCCTTGATTAGGGGTCGTTCCCTCAGGGACGTCCCTGTTTCAGCATTTTTATATCTGTAGGAATATACCTGCATATGCAAAGAAAAATTGAGATGTTTTACAATAATACAGGTAGTACAATAGGAGGAAAATATAAATGGATTGAAAGAAACTTAATGAAGGGACAGTAGGAGTACAATGGAAAGATGACAATAAACAACAAATTAGAAAACAGGTCTGCAGAGAACTCAAACAGGAACTCTATATCCACCTAGAGGGGTGGGATGGAGAGGGAGATGGAAGGGAGGTTCAAGAGGGAGGTTCATGTATACGCATGGTTGATTCATGCTGATGATTGACAAGAAAAAATAAAATTCTGTAAAGCAATTATCCTTCAATTAAAAAGTAAATAAATTTAAAAAAAGAAAAGAGATCTGTATGTTAACTATGTTAAAAAGATCTTACATAATTACTAAAGTTGAGCCTCAAGTCTTTTATGAGCTTTGTGGCTGTTAGAGAGAAAATGGAAACACAGAAAAAAACCATGGCTTTTCAATTAATAAATTCCAAGGGAGGATGAAAAGGAAAGAGGTAGAACATACAGGGTTAAAAGAATTAAGAGACACATTATCCAAATGCAAAACATGTACCCTATTGGATTCTGACTCAGACAAACCAGCTGTAAAAAATGAACAATTGGAGAAACAAAACAGTTGGAGAAATTGACTTTTTTTGTATATTAAGGAGATGTTAATTACTTTAGATGTGATAATGGCATTATGTTTATGTTTCTAGAAGTTATTAACTATAAGACACACACCGAATTATTTACAGTTGAACTGAAAAAGAAGAAACACAGTAGATACACCATTCTTTTCCACATATTAACTTTGTGTCTCTGGCCAGTTATCTTGCTTTCTTCCTCTATAAATTGGGGGAAATGGAATATATTGCCCATAGTTTTAGGGAAGATTAAATGAGATGTGCATAATCGATCCTCACTATTTGTGACTTCCCTACTGGCTACAATTTATTTGGAACTCTGAAGTCGGTGTTTCCAGTGTTTTTGTGATCATTTATAGACAAGCACAGAGCAGCGAAAAACCGACACACCCCTGACACACATGTGAGATCTGACAAGGCACACTCTGCCCTCTTGTTCAGCTCTCAGGCTGCAAACACGTCATTTCCATGTTTTCAATGCCACGTGTGTGTGCTTTTGCATTTTTGTGTTTTTTGTTGGTAATTTCTCCGTTGGTAATGCCCCCTAACTTAGTGCCAAAATGCTGTCTTGTATTTCCTAAGCACAAAACAGCTCTGATGAACCTTATAGAGAAAGGTTAGATAAGGTTAGATCCATGTGTTACATAAGCTTTGTTTAGGTGTGAGTTACCTGCTATGAGTACAGTGCTTTTGCATTTTTGTGTTTTTTGTTGGTAATTTCTCCGTTGGTAATGCCCCCTAACTTAGTGCCAAAATGCTGTCTTGTATTTCCTAAGCACAAAACAGCTCTGATGAACCTTATAGAGAAAGGTTAGATAAGGTTAGATCCATGTGTTACATAAGCTTTGTTTAGGTGTGAGTTACCTGCTATGAGTACAGAACCATGAGTTCCACGTTAATGACTCAACAATACACATTTAAGAAGATGTCTTTAAACAGAAACATGAAACAATATTAATATGCATTTATCAGTTGAGAAAAATGTGGTGACTAGAGGCTTGTAGGAACCTAACATTATGTTCCAATCTAAGAGCAGTATTGGCTAATCCAGTGTCCGTGGTAGCTACAATTCAGTGTCCACAGCAGCTACAAAACGTTAGTACAGCAAATGGTAAGAGTTAACTGTATATAAAATGTTTAAGCTAATATGGCTTCCTTAAAGCAAGTACTCAGAAATGTTTTTCCTCTGTCCCTGTGTAATAGAAATCAGGCCCAAACTCCCTTGTACAGACTCATTTCCTAAGTTCTTTATTCTTGACATAGCTCCCGGAGACTGTGAATGGATTGTAATATGTATTACACACTCTTTGACAAAATAGACCATCATCTGAACATAACGTTTCCACCTTTCAACTGATTTTTGTTTCTCTTGGGTTGCCATGGTTAACTGGGCTTCCAATTAGAGGACCCAGGCCAAGTTTCTGTTCTACTATGAGCTGAGTGATCCACAGTCATGCCTCACATACCTAGCAGTTCTCAGTGATAACTGTTAATACATAAACCCTAAGATTTGGTTCAGCTTCTCAGAAATAATCCACCTACAATGCAAGAGACATATGAGACACGAATTTCATTACTGGGTCAGGAAGATACTTGGAGTAGGAAATGGCAATCCACTCCAGAATTCTTGCCTGGAAAAAGTGAAAGTGAAAGTCACTCAGTCATGTCCAACTCTTTGCAACCCCATGGACTGTATGGTCCATGGAATTCTCCACCAGTATACTGGAGTGGGTAGCCTTTCCCTTCTCCACGGGATCTTCCCAACCCAGGGATTGAACCCAGGTCTCCTGCATTGCAGGCAGATTATTTATCAACTGAACCACCAGGGATGTCCTATTCAGCCAAATCTACTACAATATTTGCTTATTTAATAAACTTTAAATTCCATTCTTCTAGACTGTTGCTAGTATTCTCAAAGACTTTTCTCAAAATTTTGCATTTTTGGCTTTCANGACTGACCTGAACTGAACCGATAGATTCATAGGAAGCCGCAAAATAGGATCCACAGAGAGCTGTACTTGAGTATGCCCAGTTTCCGCCAGTGGCAGCATCGTGCATGGCTATGTAGTACAGTATCATGACCAGGAAATTGACATTGGTGCCATGCACAGATTTCCCCAGTTTTTCATGCACTCATTTATGCCTGTGTGTTCTGTTGTTCAGTCGCTAAGTCATGTCCAACTCTTTGCAACCCCATGAACTGCAGCATGTCAAGCTTTCCTGTCCATCACCATCTCCCAGAGCTTGCTCAGACTCATGTCCATTGAGTTGGTGATGCCATCCAACCATCTCATCCTCTGTTGCCCCCTCTTTCTGCTTTCAACCTTTCCCAGCATCAGGGTCTTTTCCAGTGAGTCAGCTCTTCACATCAGGTGGCCAAAGTATTGGAGCTTCAGATTCAGGATCAGTCCTTCCAGTGAACATTCAGGGTTTATTTCCTTTAGGATGAACTGGTTGGATCTCCTTGAAGTTCAAGGGACTCTCAAGAATCTTCTCCAACACCACAGTTCAAATGCATCAATACTTTGATGCTCAGCCTTGTTTGTGGTCCCTCTCTCACATGTGTACATGACTACTGGAAAAACCATAGCTTTCACTATATAGACCTTTGTTCGCAAAATGATATCTCTGTGTTTTAATACACTGTCTAGGTTTGTCATAGTTTTTCTTCCAAGAAGCAATCATCTTTTAATTTTGTGGCTGCAGTCACCATCCATGGTGATTTTGGAGCCCCCCAAATTAAAACCTGTCCCTGTTTCCTCTTTTTCCCCATCTATGTGCCATGGAGTGATGGGACTGAATGCCATGATCTTTGTTTTTTGAATACTGAGTTTTAAGTGTGTTTCAGTTCAGTTCAGTTCAGTCGCTCAGTCATGTCCGACTCTTTGCAACCCCATGAATCGCAGGATGCCAGGCCTCCCTGTCCATCACCAACTCCCAGAGTTCACCCAAACCCATGTGCATCGAGTTGGTGATGCCATCCAGCCATCTCATCCTCTGTCGTCCCCTGTCTCCTCCAGCACCCAATCCCTCCCAGCATCAGGGTCTTTTCCAATGAGTCAAGTCTTCACATGAGGTGGCCAAAGTATTGGAGTTTCAGCCTCAGCATCAGTCCTTCCAATGAACACCCAGGGCTGATCTCCTTCAGAAATGACTGGTTGGATCTCCTTGCAGTCCAACGGACTCCCAAGAGTCTTCTCCAACACCACAGTTCAAAAGCATCAATTCTTCGGTGCTCAGCTTTCTCCACAGTCCAACTCTCACATCCGTACATGACCACTGGAAAAACCATAGCCTTGACTAGAGTTTAGTTCTATGTAATTGTATTACCTAAGTAGCTACTGTAACCACAGCCACAGACGATTCAGGACTGTTTCATAGCCACAAGGCCTCCTCCTGCCACCCCTGTTTACAGCCTTTCCCACATTCATGCTCCCAAAGCCCTGACAGCCACTGCTCTGTTCTCCACTTCTGTCATTTTGTTATTTCAAGACTGTTAATTGGTCTTCTCCCCTCAGCGTAATGCCCTTGAGATCTCTCTAAGTTGTTGCTTGTTGCATAATCAATACTAGGCTTCCTTTTTCTTGCTACATGCCTCTCCTTGGTATGGCTTCATCACCTTGTTTAACACCTCACATACTGTGGGACATTTGGTTGTTTCTAGTTTTTTGAAATTATACATAAACGGCTATGAACATTTGTTCTGATTTAATGTTATGAACATTAACCATGTGAACAGAACCTTCAAGTTGTTTAAAGAAACTTGCTACTGATCGTAAGGAAGTAAGGATCTATAATTCAATGAGAGCTGTTCATGAATATTACTTGTCTTATGTTTTGTAAAGACAATAACATTGAGCTTCATTTTCACAGAGTATCTGTTGGTATTCAATGTCACAAAACCGAAGTTTCAGTTTTGTCTTTTCTATAAAACAGGCAATGGTAATTTGCATAAATTTTCCTTAAATATCTAAGGGATGTTAGCTTCACTTTTACTAATAAAATTATATCAATTCTAGTCAAACCCATTAACCAGGGTTTGACGTGTCTATAATAGACCACATGCTTAATGACAGAACAGCAGGTGGAAGAAAAGCTGTGAGCAGATCAGAGTGCTTTAGAGGGAAGGTGAGATATACCCACACACATATGCACCTTCACACACACACACAAGATCACTCAATCTCAGGGAGCTACAGACACCCAAGCTTGACCTTTCCTTTTGCCTGGCAGTATCCCCAAGATTAAGCCAGTCTGTCCACTGAGAGGACCCTAACAGTAGGCGTATTTCCAAGATATTGAATGCTGAAGCCTGAAACTTGAAAATCTGAGAACCTTGACATTGATACAGCTTCTGCCAGTAAATACACCAAAAAAAAAAAAAAGAAAAGAAAAGAAAAAGAAACCCTCGCTTGCCTTAGAAATCAGTTATGGATGATCAAACTGCAAAATACAGCAACTTTCTGTTCACCCTCAAGATCACTGAATAAAACATTCAGGTTAATCAATGATCTCACTGTGAGTTATGATGAGTACCAAAGGACATTATTAATATAATCATATATAAAACAATAGTAAACACTGAACAAATAAACCATGCAAACTTCTCAATTTTTGATGGTTCGGAAAGCATTTCAAAATATGATAAGAGATCATATTAGTCATCTGATTAATAGTATCCCCAGTCACCTTCATTGTGGTCTGTGTGTTCCAAGCTATGGAATGCCCACAGACAAAGATATTACAGTGCTTTATTTCCTATTGTGGCTGGCATTCAGAAATTTTTTGTCAACTACTGTAAAATTCTTGTGTGCGAGTGTAGCATCTTGAAAAATACCTAGTACATGCATGAAAAATCTCCCAAAAGGCTCCAGAGACAAATATAATGTGTGAATTTTCTAGATTATAATTCACCATTTGTTCCTCCTTCTCATATTGAATTTTACACAGAATATGTCTATTGTAATTGAACTATGGTCAACTCTAAGACTATGAAAGCATTTCCAAAAGAGAAACTGGCCAGTATGTCTTTCCCAAGGTTAGAACTTGGCTTTGTGTAGCTAGTGCGTTTAGAGTGATAAGGCCTAAGGTGAATACTATGGTTACTAGAAACTGGAGTATGTATTTTGGAGGAATGAAGACAAAACAGAACCCCTCTTTATTCCTCCTTGCTTCCCTCAAGCTGACCAGCTCACATACTAGTCAGTGTTGTGGTCCTCTGTGATAAACTTTGGGGCCATATGTATCCAGACTACAGTGAGTGAGTCTTACCATTTTGAGGTTATCAGTTGCCTGGATATTTCAACAGTCATCACGTACAACAGATTTATTAATAGCTTAGGAATGTGAATTTCCACTGCCTCAAACTAAATGGAAATTAATAATAGCAATTTGGATGTGATTCACTTTCTTCCAAGGCTTGGAAAATAGCAAACGGTCTTTAAAGTCTTTACTATGGCGAGAACAGAAGCAGTTGTCAGGGAAAGCCTCCTGTGTGGGGGTGAATGGAAAACTTAAGGCTTAAAAAGCAAATCATCTTTCTTTGGAAATCACAGACTGCCTTTTTTCCTTCCTCAGTTTAGTGTGGAAAAAAATGAGACAGTTTAAATTCTTCAAAGCCTGTGACATATTTGTGCGATGATATTAATTGGCATCCAACATGGACACAACTGGGCGACTGAACTGAACCGAAGTGAACGTGGACAAGTGGGATTCTGTACGTTGGCTTATTGAACTTTCAGTTCTGTGTTGTTCTCTCTCAAGCCCCTGTCCTATTTGTGATGATGTCGGCTTACTTTGTTTTTAATGGCTCCTGTGATCCCAGCTGAAGGCAAAAGGAGAACAGGGCGGCAGAGGATGGGATGGTTGGATGGCATCACCGACTCAGTGGACATGAATTTGAGCAAACTCTAGAAGATAGCGGAAGACAGAGGAGCCTGGTGTGTTGTAGTTCATGGGTCACAGAGAGTCAGACACGGCTTAACAACTGAGCAACAACGAAATGTTCTCAGCACTCTTTTATAGGGCTTACACGCATCACACACTTAACCGCCCAAGATCCCTATGGGGAAATTTCTAGTGATAGCCCCATTTTCCAAAGGGAGAAACCAAGCTCAGAGTAAGTGATGGACATGCTCAAGGTCCCATGGACCTGCGTGCAACAGTGCCCCAAACACACCTCTTCGTGAATGTTCCCTCCTGCCCTGTGTCCTTACTGTCACATCCCCAGACAGACTGCCAGGATATGGGGAGCTGGCCCTGCGTCTCTCTCTTCTGCAAGCCCAGAGCCATGGTGAGCACTTACCAAGGGCTGGTGGAGATGCTGTTTTACCATTTTCTCCAGGACTGGTTGTGACTGAAAGCCTAGGTATGGTGCCACTATTCCTGGGTATTATCTAAGTCTCCTGTTCCCATTTCCCCCTGATCTGTCCCTGTGTTGACTGCCCCCACCCCCACACACAGTGGGCGGCAATGTATTCTAATAGATGATATAAATTATAATAAGCCATTATCAAACCGGTTAATCCTAAAAGAAATCAACCCTGAGTATTCATTAGAAAGACTGTTGCTGAAGCTGAAGCTCTCAGTATTTTGGCCACCTGATGCAAAGAACTGATTCCTTGGAAAAGACTCTGATGCTGGGAAAGATTGAAGGCAAGAGGAGAAGGGGATGACAGAGGATGAGATGGTTGGATGGCATCACTGATTCAATGGACATGAGCTTGAACAAACTCCAAGAGAGAGTAACAGGCAAGGAAGCCAGGGGTGCTGCAGTCCACAAGATCTCAGAGTTAGACATGACTGGGCGACTGAACTACAGCAAAATCATCTGTAAACTATAGTGACCATTTTAGCAATATAGTGCAAAGGAAACAGTTGCATACTTACTCAAGACACACCAGGCCCTGATCACTTGATATAGAAATCACTTGATATGAGCTGATTTCTTTAAGCCTCAAGATGTCTCCATGTAGGCCCTGAGAGTTTAAGTCACTTGCCCGAAGTGTCCTATATTGATAGGAGCAGAGCTGAAGGGAGTCTAGCCTTCGAGCCTGATTTGAAGAACTGGACACCATGCACACAGTCTCCTCATTTGGGCTTTGTGGTCCTATAACTGCCCACCATATACCATTAAACATTATTGTAATATAGTAGCTGCAAAATTACATTTTGATGAAAATAAAGTAGATAGAAGATGTGTGGCCTAAGAAACAAATAAACATTCTTATTGCATGGTGGAGATACTGTGATAGTCCCTTGGAAATAGACCACAAACACTTATAGAGTCCACAAGGCAAAAAAAATGAAAGGAAATCAGTTCTGCAGAAAGTTCTGGGAGAAGCAGGGTCACTTGCCAACCAAATTAATAAGGACTGGTTACTGTCCATAGCATTCAAGGGCAACAGCATCCTGAACAGAGCTCCATGGGTNGTTCTTTGCAGCCAAAGATGGAGAAGTTCTATACAGTCAACAAAAACAAGACCAGGAGCTGACTGTGGCTCAGATCATGAACTCCTTATTGCCAAATTCAGACTGAAATTGAAGAAAGAAGGGAAAATCACTAGACCATTCAGGTATGACCTAAATCAAATCCCTTATGATTATACAGTGGAAGTGAGAAATAGAGTTAAGGGACTAGATCTGATAGATAGAGTGCCTGATGAATTATGGACGGAGGTTCGTGACATTGTACAGGAGACAGGAATCAAGACCATCCCCATGGAAAAGAAATGCAAAAAAGCAAAATGGCTATCTGAGGAGGCCTTACAAATAGCTGTGAAAAGAAAAGAAGTGAAAAGCAAAGGAGAAAAGGAAAGATATAAGTATCTGAATGCAGAGTTCCAAAGAATAGCAAGAAGATATAAGAAAGTGTTCCTCAGTGATCAATGCAAAGAAATAAAGGAAAACAACAGAATGGGGAAGACTAGAGATCTCTTCAAGAAAACCAATATTAAGTAACCTTAAAAATAAAGAAGACATCTTAATACCAAAATTTCTAGATTAAATAGGTGAAAGAAACATTTCCAAAGTTTTGATTTAGAAACTTTTTTTTTCTAAAACTTCAACATTTAAAATACCAAAAATCAATCATTTTGATTCTCTTGACCCCAAATCTACAAAATAGGTTTTGGAGGATAACCTACATTTCATGAGATGAAAAATGAAAATATTGATGAGAATGAAAAACTAACAGAAGAAATTAATCTTAATATTTCATAATTATCTGTACTGACTTGTTTTGAGGCATTTTTACCACGAATTACTGAAGTCCTCAAAAAAGGAAACCTTCACATGGGGTCACAAAGAGTCAGACATGACCGAGCACACTGCAGCCAGCCAAAACTTGATTCTGCAATAGGAGGTAAAAGAGAAATTAATATAATCCAGAGAAGCTAAGGGAACAGATGAAAAACAAGTTTGAAGCCCCCTTCTCTTCTCCTGGGGCCTCTGAGTGCCATCATTCCCACCATACTGGACAACTTGTCAGCTAGTTGCATGTCTTCCGCTGCGATTTCCAAATTAGCATTTGTTTCTGGGCTTCTGGATGGGTATACAGGGCCACTCAGCACCACAGGATGAACATGCACCAATTTTAACAGAATGTTCATTGAGAGAAATGTGTAAAATAAATGTATCCATAGGGTCATAAATGGGTCAACAGGGCTGCAGCTAAGAATGGAGTGCCTGCCTCTGGCATTCCACGCTGTACTCTCTCCATCACCTCGGATTTCGTCTGTACTGGTGAAGGATCGTTCTCAGGCAAGTTCACAGCATCCCAGCCTGAGTGCCCACCCCGTCTCTCATTTTACTATCTCAAGTCCTTTCCCCTCTGCCTCTGGAGCTTAATCAAGCTGCCAGAAAGGCAGATCCAGAAGTGTGTGTTAGTCGCTCAGAGGTGTCTGACTCTTTGCAGCCCCAAGGACTGTAGCCCACCAGGCTCCTCTGTCCATGGAATCCTCCAGGCAAGAGTACTGGAGTGGGTAGCCTTTGTCTTCTCCAGGGGATCTTCCTGACCCAGGGATGGAACCCAGGTCTCCTGCATTGCAGATGAACTCATTACAGTCTGAGCCACCAGGGAAATCCAGAAGAGCTACCACCCTTGGGCAGGATCTGCAACTTAAGTGTCCCAGCTTCTATCCTTCAGAGGAACAGTTCTGAGGCACAGTGTATTGAGTTGGCCAAGAGATTTATTCTGGTTCTTCTGTAAGATGTTATGGGAAAACCTGAGTGACTTTCCTGGCCAACTCAATACATAGTTCTGCGGAGGCTTGAACCCCAGTTGTTGGCAACAGCAAGCAGTTCAGTGATGCAGTCTCTCTTGGCTTTCCTCCGTCCTTGCTCCCTCTTCCTACTCTTTCACCTTCCAAATAAACTACCTGTAACCAAGCCTTTGTCTCAGTCTCTACTGCTGAGTTTAGGGGCAGTCATCTGGTTGGAAAAATGGATTTGAGCTACATTTGCCCAGCACTTTAAACTAAAGAGATATAATTGCTTAAGGACACCAAACGGCCAACAGATATATGATAGACTGGAAAGCAACATTTTTGTCTATTAAATTTTAAAAGATATCAGAAAGTTTATCTGACATCTGAGCTACTTTGAACCAAGCTCTCAACTGCAATCTATTTTTCTCTCTGACTAAGGATCTAGAGGGGAAAAATAAGGATAATTCTAATCTTAATTACCAATATTCCCCACTCATATGATCTGTCAGGAGTTGATTATAACTGAATGCCACTCCCAAGTCTACAAAACTGCATTTAAGCAAGTGGGGCTTGGGATGTTTAAGTATTTGGTTCACTTGTTACTTTACTCATTATGAAGCTGAAGAGGAACCATGTCACAAGAAGACTCTGCCCTGTTTCCCAGGCAAAAGAAAATGCATGGCTGATTCAGTATCTGGGGCAACTGTGGCTATATGAGCCACATTACCATAAAGTTAACTTCCTTGCAAATCTGACCCAAAAGCTGTATATATAGGGCATGCTGCTGTATACACAGGGAACTATCACATGATTTAAAAACTACAATCACAATTAAGGCTCTGCCTAAACATAAAAAAATATTTATTGCATCCTAACTGCATATATATTTATGGGCTTCCCTCATGGCTCAGATGGTAAAGAATTTGCCTGAAATGTAGGAGACACAGGTTCAGTCCCTGGGTTGGGAAGATCCCCTGGAGGAAGAAACGGCAACCCACTCCAGTATTCTTGCCTGGGAAATCCCATGGACAGAGGATCCTGGCGGGCTACAGTCCATGGGGTTACAAAGAGCTGGACATGACTGAGTAAAACATAGCACAGCATGTACATATTTGGACACTTTCCTTTATTGATCATTTCTCTTGGGGANAAGAAACGGCAACCCACTCCAGTATTCTTGCCTGGGAAATCCCATGGACAGAGGATCCTGGCGGGCTACAGTCCATGGGGTTACAAAGAGCTGGACATGACTGAGTAAAACATAGCACAGCATGTACATATTTGGACACTTTCCTTTATTGATCATTTCTCTTGGGGAAAGCATTATTGATGCTATTTCAAGTTGAAACTGAAGAAAGGAGATGAATGGAAGGAAATTAGTGGCTGGTGTTTAACTCTTCATTGTGTGATAGAACTTCAATTTATATCCATCAAGATATTCCTCAGGATGCCCTGTGCTCTGATTCACCATCCCCCACTTAATCCTGTAACCCACACTGCATAAATCAGGGTCTTCTCTAAATTTTATGAGAGAGATGCAAGTGCTGACTTCGGCATGGCATTAAGGGTGCTTTGGCTCCGCTGAAATTCAAGAAGAACTGCAGTGTTTGTACAAGACTTCCATCCTCATCCTCACTGGCTTTAATTTTGTTTTGTTTGGAGAGAAGTGACAAATAAACAAAATCCTCTATCAAAAGCAATGAGGAAGTCACAGTTTACAACAGTTTCTCTTTTAAAAATTTCACATCGTTACTTTAATTCCTTTTATGGCCAGTGATGTGTGCACCCTTGCATCCTCTGAACGTGGAAGACTTACTAGTGGAGTCAAACGGAACCCCTGTTGTCGAGATCAGGCTAAAAATTAATGGTGTGGTTATGGACATACTGTATGCGTCCTGTGAGTTTGTTGTAGGTTGCTAAGTTGCTGCTAAGTCGCTTCAGTTGTCTCCGACTCTGTGCGACCCCATAGACGGCAGCCCACCAGGCTCCCCCGTCCCTGGGATTCTCCAGGCAAGAACCCTGGAGTGGGTTGCCATTTCCTTCTCCAATGTTGTAAGTTAGATAGAGTGTTTTTTTCTTCTCTTTAACATATAGAAACGGGACCCAAACATTTTTATCTGATGACCAAAGAAAACATGGCCACACCTGTCATTCATCCATCAGTGTCTTCCAACATGCCCTGATTTCATGGCGTGATTGCCATTTCCTTCTCCAATGTTGTAAGTTAGATAGAGTGTTTTTTTCTTCTCTTTAACATATAGAAACGGGACCCAAACATTTTTATCTGATGACCAAAGAAAACATGGCCACACCTGTCATTCATCCATCAGTGTCTTCCAACATGCCCTGATTTCATGGCGTGTCCAGGTAATTTTATCGTTACTCAGTAGCTCAGTCATGCAACCCGTGGACTGCAGCACACCAGGCTTCCTGTCCTCCACTGTCTCCCGGAGTTTCCTCAAACTCTTGTCCATTGAGTTGATGATGTCACCCAACCATCTCATCCTCTGTCCAAGCAATGACCATTCTGAAACCTGGGGGGTGTAATAAAATTGGTGACACAATAAACTCTGCTGAATTGCTTCACTCTTATGTTCTAATAGCATGACTCCTTTACCAGAAACCATGTGTCCTTGGCACGAATTGGTCCAGGAAGAATTACACAAATTACTTTGACTTTTCCTGAAGGAGAAGTCATCATAAGCCTGATGTTTGTGCAAGAATACGTCATTCATATTGACACACACCTGAACATAAACACTTTCCTCTTGACAGAGCAGTTTAAAATCGGTAAGGTTTCATGCAATTTGGTACTTTTGTTTCTGGGATGTGTCACTGCCTTGTTGGTTGTTATGCAGTAAATTTTAAAAATTTAATTAAAAATCTACCTTTTTTAGACTCTGAGGCCTCAGTGAAGGGAAGAAAAAGAAAATGATCGATTTTTGCTCCTATGGCTGCTTGATGGGCCATCACCGTGGTCAGAGTCAACTCTGCAGCATAACTCACAGTTCTTATCTCTGCAGCTGCACACAGGACCTGAATGCTCACATAGGAAGCAAAGGGATGAGAGAAATCACTTTCTAAAAGTAATGTGGGCTAGATGAGCTTTCTGTAACTTTAGATTCATTCTCCTTTGGGGGACAAATTCTAAGAAGGAATGGACTATAGGCTCTTTGAAAGACACTCATTATGCAGAAAGAACATCTGAGAAAGACTGGAAGGGAGGGAAGCAGGGTAAAGAAGTGAAAAAGGAAGAGAGAGAGGGAAGGATGGATAGCCAGAGGAGAGAAGAAATACAGGCATACAAGCTAGCTATAAGAAATTTTTTTCTGCTCCAAAAAATAACAAGTCACACAGCATCAATTAACACAGAAAGAAAAGAAAGATTGGGGGATAAAATCTAGCCCACAGTCCTGTAAACTGACTTTATCACTGGACAGTCATCTGTTTTTTTTAATTTTTATCAAGGTATGGTTAGAAATACAGGCATACAAGCTAGCTATAAGAAATTTTTTTCTGCTCCAAAAAATAACAAGTCACACAGCATCAATTAACACAGAAAGAAAAGAAAGATTGGGGGATAAAATCTAGCCCACAGTCCTGTAAACTGACTTTATCACTGGACAGTCATCTGTTTTTTCTTAATTTTTATCAAGGTATGGTTGATTTACAATGTCATATTAGTTTCATGTACATCAAAGTGAATCAGTTTTATATAAGCATAGATCCACTCCTTTTTGGTCTTTTCTCATATAGGCCACTACAGAGTACTGAGCAGAGTTCCCTGTGCAATATAGTAGGTTCTTATTATTATCTATTTACATATAATAATAGTGTGTGTATGCCAATCCTAATCTCCCAGTTTGTCCCTCTTTCCCCCTACCCCCGGTTATTGTTAGATATACTGAGTTGATTCATGCTTTGTCTATCCTGTTAGCAAGACACATGTTACTATCTTATATAGAAGAATTCAGTGCAGATCATCAATCATGTCTGTCCCATAACTTTTCATTTTCCTATGACCAGTTCCATCATGTGGAGCATACTAGCCCCAGTGGAAAATGACTGAGTCTTTGAAAGCAAAAGCCAAATGATCACAGCCTATAATTCTCCCATTCTGGAGAGCACAGTTCACATGAATGGTGGAGGTCACAGATAATCACAGGAACTCCTGGTAAGAATCAAGGAGATCCAAAAACTATCTCTGCAAGCCCTTTCAGAAGGGAGAACAGTCCACTGTGTCTTGGGCCCAGACTCTGAGTACACCTCCCTTCTTACACATTCTTTTGCACCATAACTTTTTTTTATTATAGTCAAGCAAAACAAAAAAAGGTCAGTAACACGCTGTAAGAAGGGAGATTCTTGCTCCATTAAAACAAGAGACAAGCCTCCTTTTTTGGCTTAATATTGATTGAATGTTTCCTAAGACATGCAATTTGCTACAGCTCTCCCATGTTTGTCATGGTGATGAATTAATACAGTGTTTAAGCACATCAAATAAGATTTTCCTCCTGGAGGGAAATCACAGGAAAGGAGGATTGTTAGGAAACTCTTTTGGAAGCTCTCACTAGATTGAAGTCATTTATTGTTGCTGTGCCATTAAATAATGGTAAGATTTTTTTCAGTATTTCCCTTAAATTGATATTTTATTTTTGGAAAGCTATCTGGAGGATAATTAAGATAATAATAAAATGTACAGATATTTATTGAGAACCTACTATGTGCAAGGTATTGTTCTAGGCTCTGTGGGAAAATAGGGGACAAGATTGCCCTTCTAGATAGGGAGTTTGGGATTCAAATGTACACACTGCTATATTTAAAATGGATAATCAACAAGGTCCTACTGTAGAGTATGAGGAACTCTGCTCAATGTAATGTGGCAGCCTGGAGGAGAGGGGAGTGTCGAGGAGAATGGATACATGTATATGTATGGCTGAGTCCCTTTGCTGTTCACCTGAAACTATCACAACATTGATAATTGGCTATACTCCAACATAAAATAAAAAGTTAAAAAAAATTGCCCTTCTATATGGAGTCTGTTTCACCAGGAAAGATGGTCAGTGCATACATAAACAAATAATTATATGAGATGATTTCAAATGTGTATAAGTGCTAAGAAAATACTAAAATATAGCAAGGGGACAGAGCATGACAGAGTCAGTGTAGGGCATGGAGATCTCTTTTGTGTGGTCAAAGAAGACTTCCCTGTGCTCATTTAAGAATGATAAACCGAAGGGAGATGTGCAAAGAATGGGGGTCAAATTATTCCAGGCAGAGGGAACAAGAAGTACAAAGGACTTATGGTAGTTAATACTCTTGACTTTTAGAGCATGGAGCATACAGCTGTTTATAACTTGGAACACTTCCAAATACATGGTTCCATTTGATCTTCACAATAACCCTGGAATAAGGGCAATCTTTTTTCTCACCTTACAAATGATGTGTCACACCCAGTGGAGGATCAGACAGGGCCCTAAGATGCCCACGCTTTGAGACGTTCCTGGTGGGCCAGCGGTTAAGACTCTGTGCTCCCAGTGCAAGGGGCCCAGGTTTGATCTCCAGTCAGGGCACTAAAAAAGAGCTTCCCTGGTGGCTCAGAGGTTAAAGCGTCTGCCTCCAATGTGGGAGACCTGGGTTCGATCCCTGGGTCGGGAAGATCCCCTGGAGAAGGAAATGGCAATCCACTCCAGTATTCTTGCCTGGAGAATCCCATGGACGGAGAAGCCTAGTGTGTTGCAGTCCACGGGGTCACAAAGAGTCAGACACGACTGAGCAACTTCACCTTCACCCAGGGAACTAGATCCCATTTGTGGCAACTAAGAGTTTGCATGCCACAACTAAAGATTCTCCATGCTGCAACTAAAAAAATTTTTTAATGCCCATGCTTTCCATCACATTTTGATGCCTTTCTGAGTTTCCCTGATTAGGAAGGGTACATGGATTATCTAGGTGGGTGGCTTAATGCCATGAGTCCAACAGACTTTCATTTGAGTTCCAGTCCTGCCACAGTTCCATAGGCTACCTTCTTGCTGATTACCGTAGGTGAACTGTCTCCTCTCCTATTAAAGCCTGAAACTTCACTTGGACCCTGGATCCCAGTTCCTCTAGCCTACTAAAGACGTCACTGGAGAAATCCACCCCTCCATCCCACATCATTAAAATTTCCCTCTCTAATGGATCATGTTAATCACCATTAACATGCTATTTCTCCCACCTGAAATAATGTTTTCCTGACCCCTTGTCTCCTGTTACTGGTATGCCATTTCTTGGATGTTCCCTTTACAAACACTGTCTGAGAAAGTTTTTATGCTTTTTGTTGCCAAGTTTTTTCTTCCTATTTTCCATATTTGCCATATTTCAGCTGATCAGGTAAACCTTAAGGAGGGGTAAGTAACTGAAAGTCACTCAGTTGTGTCCAACTCTTTGCGACCTCATGGGCTGTAGCCTGCCAGACTCCCCCCTCCATAGAATTCTCTAGGCAAGAATACTGGAGTGGGTAACTGTTCCCTTCTCCAGGGGATCTTCCCAACCCAGGGATCGAACACAGGTCTCCTGCACTGCAAGCAGATTCTTTACCATCTGAGCCACCAGGGAAGCCCAGGCAAACCTTAGCATCACGTTCTCTCTCTGTCCCACTGTCTGTCTCTCTCTCTCACACACACAACCCTTATGTAATTTAGCAGGAAATTCTATTAGCTCTACCCTCAACATATATCCAGGGTCCAAAATATCCTCGCTGTCCCCACAGTTACCGCCCTTGTCCAAGCCACCATCCTCTCTCACCTGGATTACTAACATCCTCCTAATCCTCTCTCACCTGGATTACTAACATCCTCCTAATGCCCTGCCTGCTGCTACAGGCTATGCCCAACACAGCAACCAGAGGATTGTTCTCAGAAATAAGCCAGACCGTATGACTTCTCTGCTCAAAACTCTGCCAGGGCCTCTCATCTTGCTCAGCGTTACAGAAAAGTCCTCACACTGGCTCATGAGGCCCAGATAACCTGCCCCCACCCAGCCCCCTTGACCTTGTTTCCCTTTACATCCCTTCTGTGACCCAGCCCTTACTGTATGTGCTTCTATCCCCTGAATCCTTGGCTAGAAAGTGAGCCCCAGAGAGGCAGGGATCTTTGGTTCACTCATGAATCCCATGAGTCTGGAACAGTGCCTGGCCCATAGTACGCACCCAGTGTGTGTGTGTGAGTGTGCTCAGTCATGTCCAACTCTTTGCAACCCCCATGGACTGTAGCCTGTCAGGCTCCTCTGTTCATGGGATTTTCCCAGGCAAGAATCCTGGAGTGGGTTGCCATTCCCTTCTGCAAAGGAAGCATCCAATAGATACTTGGTAAATGAATGGTCCATGCCTACCTGGCATAAAGTTAGTTGTAGATTTGCCTGGTTTTCACTTAATCTCATTAGGGCGTCCCATGTGGGGCAGTGGTAAAGAAGCCGCCTGCCAAGACAGGAGATGCGGGATCAATCCCTGAGTGGGGAAGACCCACTGGAGAAGGAAATGACAACTCACTCCAGTATTCTTGCATGGAACAGTTCAGGGACGGAGGAGCCTGGCAGGCTACAGTCCATGGGGTCGCAAAGAGTCAGACACAGCTGAGCAATTGAGCATGTACATACAAGCATGCACCTAATCTGATTAGTGCATAGAATGCCACCAAATCACGTTACAGTCTTGATTACTGAATATGGTTCTCTCTTGAATATAAATATATACAGTCTAAAACTCCATCTCACTTTGTATCACATAGATTTAGTCATTTATTAATATCTCTATTATATAGAGAACTGCTCCACTGGCTGCAACCTCAGTTTAAAGATCCAATCTCTCCACTGAGGGAAATACTGCTTGTTTATTGTTCAGATTACTGGTTTACCACAACTTGGAGCCCTAGAGTATTCTTGCCTGGAGAATTCCATGGACAGAGGAGACTGGTGTGTTACTGTTCATGGAATCACAAAGAGTTGGACACAACTGAGCAACTAACACTTAACTTTAGAAATAGAAACAAAAATATTTCCTTTTAAAATGTTTTATGACTAAGTAATCGGACTAGAATTTCACTGAATTAATCAAGAAGCTTTCCATACACTTCAGAGGTGATCATAAAAGCAAGAGTACTCAACTTACTCATTTCATAAGATTTACCTATATTGGGTCACTATGTTGTACACCTGAAACTAACACAATGTTAAATGTCAATTACATTTCAATTAAAAAAAAACAAGGTGCTCAAATATAGTCATGACGGAGGGAAAAAATAGTGTACCTTAGACAAATAAAAAGATGGGGAGAAGTAAAAGCATTTGACATAATAAATTATATCTCTGACTTTGACTTGAAAAACTATTGCATTGATTCTCATAAATCTTTTTGTCTATGACATCTACAAAAACTGTTATGGTAATTTTATGGAGTTTCTGCTTAACATTCCTAATGAGTTCACAATATGAGTATGTCCTGATATCTATTGTCATTCACATATCTAAGAATAAAAAAATTGTTCTCAAAGTGTATTTTATACTCCTCCAACGTTTTTCCTTTGTGGAACTTTCAGAACATTGGGATTTGGTCATTAGTCCAGATACTTCCCCCTTTTTTATTCTTTCTTTTTTATTGATTTATTTATTTTTTAAAATTTTATTTTGTTTTACTTTACAGTACTCTACTGGTTTTGGCATACATTGACATGAATCCGCCACGGGTGTACATGAACTCCCAAACATGAACCCCCCTCCCTCCTCCCACCCC
>SJYX01019642.1:34567-67207 GCA_006410675.1 Oreotragus oreotragus | reverse complement strand
TCATTGAGGATCCTGCTGTGATTTATGTCGGAGAGTGTTTTGCCTATGTTCTCCTCTAGGAGTTTTATAGTTTCTGGTCTTACATTTAGATCTTTAATCCATTTTGAGTTTATTTTTGTGTGTGGTGTTAGGAAGTGATCTAGTTTCATTCTTTTACAAGTGGTTGACCAGTTTTCCCAGCACCACTTGTTAAAGAGATTGTCTTTACTCCATTGTATATTCTTGCCTCCTTTGTCAAAGATAAGGTGTCCGTATGTGTGTGGATTTATCTCTGGGCTTTCTATTTTGTTCCATTGATCTATATTTCTGTCTTTGTGCCAGTACCACACTGTCTTGATGACTGTGGCTTTGTAGTAGAGCCTGAAGTCAGGTAAGTTGATTCCTCCAGTTCCATTCTTCTTTCTCAAGATTGCTTTGAACTCAGTAAAGAGATCTCAAACCCTAGACACAACCTTGCTGCCTCTTCTGAAGCCATGTGGCCCACAGGAAAACATTCCAAGAATCTGGGTTCAAGCCTCCTAAAACAGGCCTGTCCTAGCAGGGTTCTGTCTTGCTTCTTCTTTTTTTTTTTTAAAGAAGAAGTTCTCAATTTTCCACAAAGCTCTATAGAGGTCATCATAATTGGGAATTGAAGGAAACCCAAAACTGACTGCCAAAGAGCAATTTTTGGATTATCTAGTCTTAATTAGTTTCAATTCAGTCCTACAGATATTTCTCCAACTTGCAGATTGGATGCTAAGCATTAGACCAGTGAGGCTTGGCCTTCCTTCTAGCGCAGTTCCTGTAATGACGTGAACTGGTTCAGAGTGCTCTGTAATATGCACAAGGAGTGCTTGCCTAGCCCTTGGTTTAGAGAAAACTTTCTGAACAAAATCACACCTGGGCCAAATTTTCAATCCGAGCAAAGTGAAAACTGGGAAAAACAAGGTGGAAAAAAGGGCATTTCCAAACTCCCATGACCCATTTTTACCAATTTGGTTTAAAAAGAATCGGAGAGGGGGAATGTTGAGACAGTATTTCAAAGGAGGCTGTATTATCTATGTGCCTTAGTTTATCTTTGGTTTGTTCACCTGTGCTGAACAACCCAGCTGGGGTCAGCTGCAGTCCCATATTTTAAATGCTTGATCTATTTTGCCTTGCGTGGTATGTGTGTGCTGTGTGCTAAGTTGCTTCAGTTGTGTCTGACTCTTTGTGACCCCATGGACTGTAGCCCGCCAGGCTCCTCTCTCCATGGGATGTTCCAGGCAAGAACACTGGAGTAGGTTGCCATGCCCTCCTCCAGAGGATCTTCTTCATTTAAAAAAATGAGGTGGCTTGGTCTGAATTTTGACAGTAAAATTTCCAGTATATTCTGGATTAAGTCTGAGTGAAAATACATTTTAACTCAGTGAAAAGACATTCCTTTTAACGGTCATTTAAAAAATCTTTTCTGACAATGTGAGATTATTAGAAGAAGTATTCAGTTTGTGTTTTGTTTGCCAATATTGGAAGAAATCCCAACTTTTTTTTAAAAAAGAGGACTGAATTCCAGTTTCTTCAATTCTTTGTTAGTTTTTCTTCCTTTGTGCACCCACTGTGCTTTCTATAAAATACGGGACTTAATACATTAAAGCAAAGCTCAGTTTGTAAAAAAAATCTGCTGGTTTTATATTCTAGTTTTTATTCCATGCATGCTATACCTTGTTATAAAAAAGTTACAGATCATTGCTATTTTTGCCCAAATTTCACCCTACAGAAGTCCCTTTATTAAGAAATGAGAGTTAATGAAAAGAAAAGTAGGGCTACTGTTTCTACGGCTGCAAATATCACTGGGGAAATATTTCATGTTTACATTTTGCTGAACTATTTATAGCAGGACACATACTACAGTAAACCCTCTTTTCCCCATATAATGGATATCTTTGTGCTTGAATTCTATATACTTATATGGTTTACATTTTTATCCAGTCTAACCGCATTTCATTCCACGTGACTTTGTCCTCCGAGCCCAGCTAGATTATAGCAACACCTTCTGGCAAAACAGAGACACTGGAAACTGAGGGAAATAAAACAGCATCTTAAATCCGGACTACACGTAGCTGTTTAACAGATCTCTCATATCAGTTATTATAGTCTTTTCTATCCCCACTGGTGGTCCTTGAAAACTCTCAATTTTAAGCATTTGAGTTTCTTCCTCTGAATTAATGGCTAACACCTATTGCTGTATTTTATCCATATTTTAATGATTTAACGTGGTGTATTCATAAATCTAAATCTTCCAAACGTTTCTTGCTTGAAGTACAATATTGATGAGTGAACTTTGGAGTCCCTCTGGTGGTCATTTAAGTCAGTTTTAAATGAAACCGATTTTTTTTATCACCTCTCAGCCTCCTCCGTATGCACCCCTCTTACCTTTGTGCCTCCAATTCCATCTACTCTGTGCCACCCATGCCCCTTGCCACATACAATTTCTCACCCCATTCCTATCAAGTATATAAGTACACTGCCAAACATTTTCTAAGTTCCCAGTATTAGGTTGTGAATGCTCAGGGCATTAGATTTTACAATAAACTGTTCACATGTTTTGGGACGCTACTAAAAGTTAAAGCAATTGCCGGTTCCCTTCTTCTCAATTGAAAGTCGAAGCTCTTGCTTCTTCCTTACTGAAATAGACTTTAGAAATGGATTTTAATTTTTAAAGAATAGCTTCTGGGGGACTTCCCTGGTGGCTCAGTGGCTAAGACTCTGCACTCCCGATGCAGAAGACATGGGTTCAATCCCTGGTCAGAGAACTAGGTCCCACATACTGCAGCTACGGACCCAGCATGGCCATACAAATAAAAGTGTCTTCCTTCATGTGTGGGGCCCTTGATGGCTAGTCTTTCTTTTTAGTCACCTGATTTAGTCCCTTTAAACATTTTTTTAATTTCAGTAATTCAACAGCTCAAGCTGAATACAATGAGACTTAGAATACACAGTGGCATGGGGCAGTCAGTATGCATAAGTACTGTCTTTCTCTCAGCTCCTGATTCTTAAATACATAGGAGCAGAGTCTTCCAGGGACTGGCCCTTGAGTGATGGAAGAGGATTTCAAATAGATAAAGTCTTGAGTTGTGCATAGAGGAGATTAAGAAGTTATTTACCTAAACAGAAATGAGATGTCTCCTTGACATTACATGCTGTCCCCTTGACATTTCTGTCATTATCTAGGTTTCCAGTCAATGGTCTCAGAATTTCAGAGCATTCATCGTTCAGTTCCCATGAGTTCGTGGTTTTTCTAAGTGGGTATATATTGCCTGCCTTCACTCTCAGTTGAAAGATATTCATCCTTCAGGATGTTTTTGCTTTTATTCAGAAAATGAGTCTCTTTAATTTACTGTTGAAAAAAGGAAAGGGATGGAAGCAGTGATTGTACTGATACTGAGATCATTGAATGCTCCTAAATCTTTCTATACATGTAGCTCCCCAAAGACCTCTGAATGCATACCTTCCCCCTCTTATTATAGGAGGGTTTACTTGAGGCCCAAAATGATACACTATACAACACTAGTCATCAAATCTAAGATGCCAACCACCCATATTATTAAATTAGACTGAAGAGAATTGAATACAGAGCTGTGGTTGAAAATATTATTGTAGCCCAGATTAATTTTTAAAATTACAATCAAATGTATATCAAATATTTATCAAAAATACTACAGAATATATTTTTATTATATTATCAAATATATTATCAAAAATTCTGTTAAAATTCTACATTATAGATACTTTAGACTATTAAAAAATAGTCAAACTGATAAATGCCCACTAGGAACTAAATATAAACAATGTTGCATTTGTTCAAAGTCAGCACTAATAAGAAAACATATAGTGAACAGTTTGCAAGAAAAACCTGACTGCCGCGGCCTTTCTTAAATGTTGTATCGCACCACATATGGAAAAGCCAGCAACAGCGGCATAATTTCTTCTGCAGGCATTTTTTCCCTGTAGTTTCTAATCTCCAATTCACTTTCATATACTGTGTGGCCTCAGGGTGTTCCATGTTTCTGAAGAGGGGTTTGCAGTTCATGTTTTAGTATTTTTAAGGGATGTAAGCCGTTCGATACAGCAAACAGAACATGTATTTTATTGTACTTTGAGTTTTTAATAAGTAGTTACTTTTGAATTATAGCAACCCAATCTCCATCATGCTGGTGTTCATCACTTCTCTGATGAAGATTTTCTGAATCCCAAACTATGTGATTTGTGGATTTCCATGAATAACTGTTTTCAACTGTTGTCATATGGTCCCAATTATTTCAAAGTGGAGGAGCTGGCTGACAATATGAGAAACATGGATGCTTAGCACCATCTATTGTTCAAGAACAAAACAACTGTATGAGAACTAAAGGGGGAAATCATTCTTGAGGAAGGACTTTTAAAGAGAGGATTTTTTTTCTATTACTACTGTAACAAATTATTACACACGCATTGACTCAAAAGAACACAAATTTATTACCTTTGTGTTCTGGAGGTTAGAAGTAGGCAACAGGGCTCACCAGGCTAAAATCAAGGTGTCAGCGGGACAGCGTTCCCTCCTCAGGAAGAATCCTTGCATCTTCTAGCTTGTAGTGGACACAGCTTTTAGCAGCTACTCTAATTCCTTGGCTTATAATCCCCTTCCTTCATCTTCAAAACCAGCCATATTGCATTCTTCCAGCTAATCTTACATGGTTATATCTCCCTCTGATTCTGACCACAACTGGAAAAGTCATCTGTTTTTAAGGACTCATGTGATTAGGCTGGTCACCCCACCCAATCTATCCAAAATAACCTCCCCATCTCAAGTTCCTTAATGAGATCTGTAAATTCCTTTTTTACATGTAAAGTAACATATTCACATGTTCCATGGATTAGGACTCAGACATCTTTGGGGAGCAATTATTCTGCTTACTGCAGGGTCTGTAAGCTAGAGCATTAATTAAAAACCTTGAGCAAACATCCAAGATTAAATCCTTCACTTTTGGTGGTGTTAACATGTTGGCAGAGGTTTATTATCACTTGTGTTGGAAGCAAGGTAGAAAAAAGTGCATTCTGGTATTAGCAACATTTTTTTATTTTTATCACTTTAGTTCTTATGGACTCAATGTACAATTTGTTAATTTTCTCTCACTAATACACAGGGAAAAAAAATGAAAAATGAATGTTAGTCCCTCAGTCATGTCCGACTCTTTGTGACTCCAGTGATTATAGCCCACCAAGCTCCTCTGTCCATGGGGTTCTCCAGGCAAGAATACTGAAGTGGATTGCCATTCTCTTCTCCAGGGGATCTTCCCAACCCAAGAATTGAACCTGGGTCTCCTGCCTTGCCGGCAGGTTTCTTTACCATCTGAGCCATGCCAGGGAAGCCTAATGCCTATTAGATAAGTATTCTTAAAATGGCCATCTCTTATTAAATTTCCAGCTAAGTTTAATATTCTTTAGAAGAAGGGTCAGTCCTTATTTATTCTTATCTTCCAACATCCAACCTTTGTCCCTCACCCCATTCCACCATTGAACCTGGTCACCAGTGCATGTATGTGTACAGGAAGGCATACAAACATCTACAGATATCAGTGCATTCAATAAATGTCATTATTTTCTAATGTTAATTTCTGTTCTATGGTGGGATTTTGCTTTGAATGCCTCTTTTAAAATATATAGATTACTTTCCCACCCACCTTACAATATTGAAATGCCATTTATGTTAATTACTAGTATTTCTTTTCTGTAGAAATGCTATTGATAGGTTAGAGATGGAGGATCAGTACTCAACACCTAGTTCTATTGTAT
Source organism: Oreotragus oreotragus (assembly GCA_006410675.1). NCBI lineage: Eukaryota > Metazoa > Chordata > Mammalia > Artiodactyla > Bovidae > Oreotragus > Oreotragus oreotragus. The sequence continues at coordinate 61,417 of SJYX01019642.1, read as the reverse complement.
TTATGACAGCAATACAGACCATGAGCTATGGAGGCTTAGCACTCTGCTAGCATTTTATGACTAATCTAGAAGGAAAGGCAAAGGGGACTTCACTGGTGGTCCAGTGGTTAAGAATTCACCTGTGACAATTAACCCCATGCGCCATGGCTACTGAGTCCATGAACCACAACTACTGAAGCTCACACACTCTAGAACGTGTGCTCCATGCAAGAAGCCACTGCGAGGAGAAGCCCCTGTCAGCGAGAGAGTAGCCCCTGCTCACAGCAGTTAGCAAAAACTCAGGAGCAGCAACGAAGACCCAGCTCAGCTATAAATAAGTAAATAAATAGAAAAGGTAAAGGTAAAGGGCAGGAGCTAGAAGAATATTCACCAGGCTCGTTCCATCCAAACCCATTCTCTTTGTGACCAGACTCACCGATGGCAGTTGTAAAAAGAAGTATCTTTTGGCTGACAACACAGTTTGTGTCCTTGTTGACTTATGACCTGTGACCATCACTTTAAGATTTCTTGGGAAGAGGAAATGCCTGGAAAATAGTTGCTCTGGCCTCACTTACTGCTCCGTGTGTTTGATGTTTCTCACTTCAGGGCGGGGAGAATGGACATTTTAGAAAACAGCAGTCTTTTAAGATAATTTCTCAGTTTGGTAATGAAGGAAAGGCAATTCATTTTTGAAAGGACTTGAAAATGAAGGTAGCCATTCAAGGTCTACCAGGACATCATTCTCAAAATAACTAGAATTTATACAGAGATTAAATTTTATAAATCATATTCCCAACCATCTAACTTGATAATGACACCAACCCTAAGGGATAGATATCACTTTACAACTGAAGAAACTAATGCTCATTTCTAGTTGACTAGGATTCTCAAAAAGCATACTTGTTAGTAAAAGTATGGAAAAATAATTACATTACATCATGCAAGCAGAGAAGACTCATTTTTTCCTCCGTGAAATAGTCAGTTTTTTAAAAAAGAATCTTTTAAAAACTTTTTATTTTGTATTGGGGTATAGCCAATGAACAATATTGTGACAGTTGCAGGTGGCAGCAAAGGGACTCAGCGATACATATACATGTATCCATTCTCCCTTAAACACCCCTCCCATCGAGGCGGCGTAACATTGAGAAGAGTTCCATGTGCTGTATAGGAGGCCCTTGTTGGTTATCCATTTTTAATATAGTACAGTGTACATGTCCATCCCCAACCCCCTAACTATCCCTTCACCCATCCTCCCCTCTGGTAATCTAAGTTCATTCTCTAAATCTGTGAATCTTTTCTCTAAGTAAATTCTTTTGTATCATTTCCTTTTAGATTCCACATATAAGGGATGTCATACAATATTTCTCCTCTGTTAAACTCATTCAGTTTTAATGACAGTAGCCCACCTTTATTCCATGGTTCCATGGCTACAACTGAGACTCCAAATAACAGAGTTACACAGGTTGGAAGTCTATTTCTCTGACATGTAATGGCCCTGTGACAGGTAGTTCTGGACCACTGTGCTGTCAGTAACAGGTTCCTTTAGTATTCTGCTCTGGAATCCTAAAGGCAGTGGTTCCCAAACTCTGCTGCACATTGGATCACTTGGAGATGTTTAAAAAACACTCAGTCCCTGGTTGAGCAGCTATGATCCTGCACATGTGCTGCTTGATGAGGCAAAACAAAATAAAAAGTTTAAAAATACTGATGTCTGGCTTCACCCTCAGATATTCTGATCTGGCTTGTCCACAGTGTAACCTGGACATTGGGATTTTTAAGAGTTCCCTGGGTAATTCTAATGTACAGTAAACTGATCCAACTTTTCAGAAGGGCAGTTGACTATATTAAAACTCAAAAACGTGTTTTAAAGTAAGTCTTTGGCAAAATTTCCACTGTAAATAATGTATCCTAAGGAAAAGTCTAAGAATGTGACCAAAAATTGAAATAAACTCGTGTTCATCTCAGAGCTGTTTATGATAGCAATAAATTGGAAAGAATCTATGGCAGAAACTGCTGGATATTCAGCAAAATCTATTTCCTGGACACATGGCTGGGTTACATTTCCCAGGCTCTCCTGCTGGCAGAGATGATCATAAGACTATGTTCTGGGCAATGGAATGTGGGCATAAGTGATACTACTCAATATTCTGTAATAACTTATATGGGGAAAGGATCTGAAAAAGAATTGCTATATGTATGTGTATAACCAAATCACTTTGCTGTACCCCTGGAACTAACACAATATTGTAAGTCAGTTATACTCCAATATAAAATTTTTAATTAAATTAGAAAAAAAGAAGTGATACAAACAGCTTAAAGTTCTTGTCCCTAAATATTCAATATCTTTGGAGTGATGTTTCAAGCTCTCTTTTCCTTATGTTGGTGAGATTCAAAAAACCCAGTGAAGAATCTCAAAGTCCAAGATGATGCTAACACTCCTAGAGAAAGGAGACTGGGTCCTTTCCTGAAATGATCACATGGAAGACCATCCCTTACCAGGAACATTATGGTTCATGTGAACAAAAATAAGTTTTTACCAAAATTTTAGGACACAGAATTAGAGATGACTTTAACATAAAATTTAGATGTCCAATAATAGAGAAATTTGTTAAAGAAGCTTAAGTGACTTTCTTGCAGCAGACTTTCTTTGAATGACTTATTGATCACAATCTGGGCAGAAGCCAAATCAGAAGAGATATAAGAGTATACGCTTCCATTCTACTTTATAATCATCAGCTTTAATAGCAGGCTGTTAAGTGAACGCACTACCATTCACTTCACCACGGCCTTTGTGTGGCTGAGCTGGGGTCATTCAGCTTTTGAGACTGTAAAAGGTAACCAAAAACAGGCAGTGGGGGCGGCGGGAGTCACCTGTAACTAAATCCTTTAAAAAAATAAAATGATACATTCTGATCGGTGATTTGTCATGGAGTTATAGGAATGGAGAGTTAAGGGTTACCCTGGGTAACTGCAGCCTGAATCAGCATTCCATCAAGGAGTTATTCACTTTTTTTCCCTTGAACACCTCCAATTATGTGGACCCAAAGAACATGGAATAAAAAGCAACTTAGGTCTCTTTGTTTTTGTGGAACTCATAACAAAGATAGAAAGAGGGCGTTTGATAAATGCCAGCTTGTCTTCTTCCTTACATTTTTCTGTTTTTTTTTTTTTTTTTTTTATCACACACCCACTGACCAGGCCCCGGGCAGAGCATTTATGCAAATTATTTCATTTCATCTTCACAGCAACCCTATATGGCTGTGTGTATGTTAGTCACTTAGTTGTGTCCAACTGTTTGCGACCCCATGGACTATAGCCTGCCAGGCTCCTCTGTCTATGGAATTCTCCAGGCAAGAATACTGGGGTGGATTGCCATTCTCACCTCTAGAGGATCTTTCTGACCTAGGAATTGAACTCAGGTCTCCTGCATTGCAAGCAGATTCTTTACCATCTGAGTCACCAGGGAAGCCCCTATAGGGCTGACATGCCCATATTTCAGAAGAACTGAAGCTCATAGGGTTGAAATAATCGATACATCTGAGAAGTTCATGTATCTGGCAAAGTGACAGGGGCAGTGTTTATCCCACTAGGGCGTGCTACCTCCTGAACCCTGAAAGAAGGAAGTAGGAAAAGGCAGAGGACTGAAGAGATTTGGCTAATGATTGGCAAGCTGACATTTGATATTCATTTCACTGGAGAACTGGGCAAAACAGCATCATGGTAGGCACTTGGCTACTAGGATTTACATCCAGCTTCCTCTGGCCCTAGCAATAGAACCTTGGGAAAGTTTCCTAACATCTCTAGGCCTCAGCTTCCCAGTCTGTACAATGGAATAATGTATGATAGCTACACCCTGTCATTACATTGAGATAGTTTGAGATGATTCACATAGAGCATTTTGCCTGATGTTTCACAAATAATGGGTAAAAGGTGCAGGGTTTCATGCTCAGAGAAGGGAAGGTCGCAACAGTTGCAACCGTTGAGAACTTGAAACACTTCAGGGTGTCTGCAGTTTTCTCGGAGACATATATATTAGAGTGACATAAATGCATATTAAACATTTAAGTAGTATATTTTATTTCAAGCTCATGTCATTCTCTTCAGGCAAAAGTTCTGAAATACCCGTGCTCTGTATGTGACTGTGACATGGTTGGTGTGTGCTTTGAAATCCATCTCTAGCCATCATTGGTTACTTTACGAGGCATCGTTCACCCCTTTCTCTAATTCCTTCGACTTCCAACATGTTTAGTGTCTATGGTCCATAGTCATTAAACATGGGGAGGGGCTTCCCTGGTGGCCCAGTGGTTAAGAATCCACCTTCCAATGCAAGAGAAGAGGTTTGATGCCTGGTCAAGAAACTAAGGTCCCACACGCCTGCCTGCCTGCTTGTCACTTCAGTCATGTACAGTTCTCTGCGACCCTCTGGACTGTAATCTACCAGGTTTCTCTGTCCATGGGGTTCTCCCGGCAAGATTACTGGAGTGGGTTGCCATGCCCTTCTCCAGGGGATCTTTCTGACCCAGGGATCGAACCCATGTCTCCTGCGTGTCCTGTACTGCAGACAGATTTCTTTGCCTCTGAGCCACCAGGGAGGCCCCAAGGTCCTACACACTGCGGGGCAACTGAGCCCAACTGTGCTGCAACTACTGAACCTGCACATTTTACAGCCCATGGGCCTCAACTAGAGAAAATCCATGAGCTGCAATGAAGACCCAATACAGCCAAAATTTAAAAATAAAACAATACACGGGGAAAGAAGCTAATAGTTTCATTTAATGGCAGAAACCATTACTTTAACACAGTGATCTGGGCTTTTAAGTATACCTGATTCAGATTTTGAATAGTATGTCAAGCTTATTAAATACTCCTTTTGGTTTCAAAATGTATTAATATACTGACAAACACAAACAAGCTCACATAGATACATGGAAATCTGTTCAAAGAAAAACCAAGGAGCTTTCCTCAGGATTTGCATTGTGTAATTGTATGTATGCAATGATTTCATTTCCAGGAGAAAAGTAAAGGGCTGTGTTTCTAATTGGGGGTGTTTTCAGCTCAATTCCAGTTGTATGAGAATCAGAATGAGATAGAATGCAAAATGGAAAGAAGTGCCCTGGTGAGCTGGGAAAGCATTTGAAACTTCGTGCAACTGCTGACGAATTAAACAGGAAAACATATAGAGTTGAGGAGAGCTATTCACCTAACAGAAGGGTAGTAGTAAAAAAAAAAATAGTGGAACTCTTTTAGCAAATAAAACCAAGTGGAACCCCAAAATGTAAACAAGCTAAAAATGGATTTGCCATGTTTGGAGCAGGGTGTATAGAACGTCCTCTGATAAACCTCTCCTCTGTTGAGATAAACCTCTCCTCTGTTGACACCTGAGTATCTTCAGACCACAGGCTGGGAATCAGCACCTACCTGAATGCATGATAATCACCTATGGATGCTTATTAGAAATGCAGATGTTGGGGTCCCAACCTCACGGATTCTGATGCAGGAGGCCTGATGTGGGACACAAGGGTGCTTTTTACTGAAATGTCCTCCTAGAGACTAGGGTGTACCACCAAGTCTGGAAAGTGCTATTAATAATAAAGCTACCCCAGTGCAATCTCTCTAAGTGAAGGCTATTACATAAATCCTACAAATAAGCTAGCTCTCCAGGCTTTTAACAAAATGGAGCCATGTTATAGCCTGATGAGGCTGGCAGAAAGGATAAACGCTATTGCTCTATTCTGTTGCTATCTTTCGCCTTAACAGAATAATGGAAGCAATGGAAATGGTTAAAGCTATACAGTCAAGAGATGGTCAAAGCTTGGCCTGAGGATTTGTCAAAGATGAAACTACAAGAGCACTTGAAGACAGCAGAATAGCATCCCATCTCCTCTCTGCAGCAGACACTTGGGAGAGCAGCTGAAAGCACCAGCTCTGGAGTTCAATTCCTGAGCTTGAATTCAGGCTTTTTCACTCAGCTAGCTATTTGACCTTGGCCAAGTTATTGAATCAGGAAATACAGGGATCACAGGAAAGCTTCCACTGGAGACCTTCAGCCACTTGAAGGTGGCACCACAGTGGGTAACTCCCAGGGGAACCCCAGAAGGCAAAGGAAGCCACCATGAATAATCCCAGATGCCCTGGGAGAGAATAGTGTTGCTTCTTTCATGCCCCTTCCAAAACTCATGGAAATGTCTCACTTAGCAGAAGTGAATCAAGAAACATATTAGAGGGGCTTCCCTAGTGGTCCAGAATCCACCTTCCAATGCGGGGGACATAGTTTCCGTTCCTGGTTGGGGAAGTAAGATCCCACATGCCGTGGGGCAACTAAACCAGTGTGCTGCAACTAGAGAGAAGCAACAGAAGCCTCTGAGTGTAGCAGTTAAGGCTGGACACAGCCAAATAAATAAGTAAATCCTAAAAAAAAAAGAAAAAAGAAACGTGTTGGAGAGAGATTCTGAAAACTGGAGTCCTTCCTTGCAGGAGGAGAATGCTTAAGGGAACATGGGTGACGCTGAGTTAACACACAACCCAATATACTCATGTCTAACTTCCATGATTCAGTGTCTTCTCACATTGCTCGATTATCCACGGTGTTCCTTCTTGCTGGTTCCTCCCAGGCTATCAGGAGGCCACAATTCACCAGTCAGGTGTTCGCACATTGTCTACCACAAATAGAATGCCACAAAGGTCTGGCAAGAATTCAGCTGAAAGGGAGAGATAACATACACACTGTTTTGTAAGGGCTTACTACCTGATTTCTGTGACGATGACCTGATTTCTCTTAGGGCTCATGGGCACAAGTTAATTTTCTGAGCTATGTGTAAGTTACTCTTCTCAGGCAAAGAGAAGTCAATTTTGAGAAAACTGTTACAGCAACAATGTCTTGGCCCACTTGAAATATGTGTTTGTGATTCCTTGACCATGTGTAATTGGAGCTAACTTTAACTCACTCCTCCACGCCCTATATACCCTGGCCTCCCGCATTCCAGGCAGACGCTTTAACCTCTGAGCCACCAGGGAAGCCCTACCCTAGCCTATTATTACACAAATATTAATACACACCTAAGCAGTCATATTTGGAAATGAAACAGACATTATTACATCATTATTCCATGTGGTTAATTAAAGTCCAGATTCTGGGGCTTCCCTGGTGGCTCAGTAATAAACAATTGGCCTGCCAGTGCAGGGCTCACGGGTTCAATCCAGGAAGATGCCACATGCTTTGGAACCACTAAGCCTGTGCACTGCAGCTACTGAGTCTGCGCTCTAGAGCCCAGGAAATACAACTGCTGAAGCACATGCACCCTAAAGCCAGTGCTCTCTGAAACAAGAGGAGCCATGAGAAGCCCCCACACCACAGCTAAAGACTAGCCCTTGCTCACCACAACCGGAGAAAATCCCAAACAGCAAAGAAGACCCAGCACAGCCAAAAATAAATAAAATTAATTAGTTTTAAGTGTTTTTTCTTTTTTCTTTTTTTTTGTAAAAAAAAAAAAAGTTCAGACCCTGATTTGTGTGTTTGTATGTGTTGGGGCTGGGGGAAGTGTATTGAAAATAAGTGAAAGTATTAGTCACTCAGTCTTCTCTGATTCTTTGTGACCCCATGGACTGTAGCCCACCAGGCTCCTGTGTGCATGGAATTTCCCAGGCAAGAATACTGGAATGGGTAGTCATTCTCTTCTCCAGGGGATATTCCCTGACCCAGGGATGAAACCTGGGTTCCCTGCATTGCAGGCAGATTCTCTACCATCTGAATCAGGGAAGCTGGGGGTGGGAGAGGTACATTATTCATATCCTAAAATAAAATGGAGTTTTAGGTTTCCCCACTACCTGAAAGTATTAGATTCTTCCTATGAAAGCTTTCCTAAGTTGAAACGGTATAAAGTAAAGATGCAATTACTTTAGAACACATCTAGCTAATGGATGAGCAAAATAAATTGAGATAAAGTACAGATGTTCACAGACACAGTTCAAAGCTATGGTGGCTTGATGCTGAGATATTACATGTATTTCTTTGGGAAGGAGCTTGGCCAAGCCACCCAAGCTACTAGACCCAAGATACCTCTATAACAACTCTGCAAAACAAATGATGATTGCTATTTTCACTTTATGCCTTTTTTTTGAAAGTGGAATTCCTCTTTGGATTTAGCTTATGGATTTGGCCATTAGCAAAACCGGAGACTGATACAGGTCTTCCCTAAAAGCAAAAAGGTGTAAAGCAAGCTTTTTTTCCTTCAGTAACTAATAATTATCAAAGATTATAATTGTACAATATTGTTAGGTATCCTTGTGACTACATTGATATCCCATGCCTTTTGGAAGATGATCACTGGGCTTGCTGACATAATGAAAGTGAAAGTGTTAGTCGCTCAGTTATGTCTGATTCTTTGTGATGCCATGAACTGTAGGTCCATTCCTTTCTCCAGAGGCTCTTCCCCACCCAGGGATCGAGAATGGGTCTCCTGCATTGCAGGCAGATTCTTTACCGCTGGAGCCACCAAGGAAGCCCGTGCTGACATTGAGTGCTATGTAAATACATTTTAGAAATACATGCAGGAACTTATAAAGCCATGTTCAATTTCTACTTAGGTAGTTAGTTGGCAACTAAGTCCTAGTGGGAAATAAATTCCCTATAGATATTCTAGAGTATAGACACAACAAATAGATAAACCAAAACATACCAGTATCAAAAAGAGTTTCAAATGCACAATCATCTTTCAGTTTCCTCGGGGGACTGGAGCCAGAATCTCCCTGGATACCAGAAACATTGAATACTCGAGTCCACTGTGTAAAATGGCTAGTACAGTCGGTTTTCCATGCCATGCATAAGCAGAATTCACGAATATGGAAAGCCAACTGTACTCATGAACCTAAATGCACAAAATGCCCATGTGAAAAAATTCTAAGATATATTTCTTTCTAAACTTTTCCTCTAAATATTGGAAAAATAGAAGGCACTTCTAGAGCCATGTATACATGGGCACTAAAACTACTAAAAAAATTATAATATCATATGAGATACTTCAAAGTGCTGCTGCTGCTGCTGCTGCTAAGTCACTTCATTCGTGTCGACTCTGTGCGACCCCATAGACGGCGGCCCACCAGCTCCCCTGTCCCTGGGATTCTCCAGGCAAGAACACTGGAGTGGGTTGCCATTTCCTTCTCCAGTGCATGAAAGTGAAAGTGAAGTCATTGAGTCGTGTCCGACTCCTAGCAACCCCATGGACTGCAGCCCACCAGGCTCCTCCATCCATGGGATTTTCCAGGCAAGAGTACTGGAGTGACTACATCTAATTAAAAACATTTAAGAAATTTAAAATGATTCAAAGGCTGCATAATGAAACAATAAAAAAGGACACACCTCTCTTGAAAAACTAGCTAGTGAGAGGAGGATTCAGAAGATATAATTCTTACTTGTGAGCAACAGAGTGTACATGCTGATTTTTAAATGTTTAACTCAATATGCCAGCAAATTTGGAAAACTCAGCAGTGGCCACAGGACTGGAAAAGGTCAGTTTTCATTCCAATTCCAAAGAAAGGCAATGCCAAAGAATGCTCAAACTACCGCACAATTGCACTCATCTCACACGCTAGTAAAGTAATGCTCAAAATTCTCCAAGCCAGGCTTCAGCAGTATGTGAACCGTGAACTCCCTGACGTTCAAGCTGGTTTTAGAACAGGCAGAGGAACCAGAGATCAAATTGCCAACATCCGCTGGATCATGGAAAAAGCAAGAGAGTTCCAGAAAAACATCTATTTCTGCTTTATTGACTATGCCAAAGCCTTTGACTGTGTGGATCACAATCAACTGTGGAAAATTCTGAAAGAGATGGGAATACCAGACCACCTGACCTGCTTCTTGAGAAATCTGTATGCAGGTCAGGAAGCAACAGTTAGAACTGGACATGGAACAACAGACTGGTTCCAAATAGGAAAAGGAGTACGTCAAGGCTGTATATTGTCTCCCTGCTTATTTAACTTATATGCAGAGTACATCATGAGAAACGCTGGACTGGAAGAAACACAAGCTGGAATCAAGATTGCCGGGAGAAATATCAATAACCTCAGATATGCTGATGACACCACCCTTATGGCAGAAAGTGAGGAGGAGCTAAAAAGCCTCTTGATGAAAGTGAAGGAGGAGAGCGAAAAAGTTGGCTTAAAGCTCAACATTCAGAAAACGAAGATCATGGCATCCGGTCCCATCACTTCATGGGAAATAGATGGGGAAACAGTGGAAACAGTGTCAGACTTTATTTTTTGGGGCTCCAAAATCACTGCAGATGGTGACTGCAGCCATGAAATTAAAAGACGCTTACTCCTTGGAAGAAAAGTTATGACCAACCTGGATAGTATATTCAAAAGCAGAGACATTACTTTGCCGACTAAGGTCCGCCTAGTCAAGGCTATGGTTTTTCCTGTGGTCATGTATGGATGTGAAAGTTGGACTGTGAAGAAAGCTGAGCGCCGAAGAATCGATGCTTTTGAACTGTGGTGTTGGAGAAGACTCTTGAGAGTCCCTTGGACTGCAAGGAGATCCAACCAGTCCATTCTGAAGGAGATCAACCCTGGGATTTCTTTAGAAAGAATGATGCTAAAGCTGAAACTCCAGTACTTTGGCCACCTCATGCGAAGAGTTGACTCATTGGAAAAGACTCTGATGCTGGGAGGGATTGGGGGCAGGAGGAGAAGGGGACGACCGAGGATGAGATGGCTGGATGGCATCATGGACTCGATGGACGTGAGTCTGAGTGAACTCCGGGAGATGGTGATGGATAGGGAGGCCTGGCGTGCTGCGATTCATGGGGTCGCAAAGAGTCGGACACGACTGAGCGACTGAACTGAACTGAACTGAACTTTTTAAAATAAGAAAAATTGCAGCACTCCTCAATCAACTTAAGAAATGCTGCCTCTTTGCATTTAATCATTGCTTGCTTCGAGGAGATTGGTAATGACATTTTCTTTGGTCAAGTTGTTCTTGTTTCCATCTCAAAGGTTAAATTTTATTAAATCACTTGAGAAATTTTATTAAATCACTCTTTTCAAATTTGCTTCCCCCCCCTATATTCTTACAGGTATAGTGAGGTTATGCAACTTGGTATATATAATATCATCAAAATTTACTTCAAAAATAGTCAAATATTGAATCTTATAAGTAAAATCATTTCTATGATACAGTATTTCAGTTTTGAATAAATTCCCTTTTATTTCTCCATCAACTGAGGCAATGGCTATTACACAGCAATGAACAAAATTTACATTTCTTCAAAACCAAAAAGGAATCTCTGATACTTCCTTAATAAAAATAATCAAATGGGTTTTGTTTTTATCAGCCTTCAGAAATTAATCAATGCTCCTGGCTCTTAGCTGAATATTTCTAAAATTCATTCATGATCCAATTATTCATCACAAATTAAGGCAAAATGAGGGCCATTTGATGATAGAGGTTATATATTTATAATCTTTGGGCTTGTTCAATATGTGGTATTCAATCTAGAAAGCAAGCAAAGAAAATAGTACTGCCCAGGAGTTCGTGATGGACAGGGAAGCCTGGCATGCTGCAGTCCATGGGGTTGCAAAGAGTCAGGTACAACTGAGCTACTGAACTGAAGATGCAGGAAAAGAAAAACACTATGAAGAGAATATTTTTAATCTGCATAAGTAGACCCCTATATATCTCAAATACGTTTTCATCGAAGACCCATTAGAGATAATACTTCTGTATTGAAGTATTTATCAACAAAACTTGTGATTTATGGGCATTAGCCAAGCATCCTGTATAAAAACTTGCTCTCTTATTTTGCATGGAAAGAAAGAAAGTCACTCAGTCGTGTCTGACTCTTTGCAACCCCACGGACTGTAGCCTACCAGGCTCTTCTGTCCATGGGATTTTCCAGGCAAGAATACTGGAGTGGGGTGCCATTTCCTTCTCCAAGAGATCTTCCCAACCCAGGGATCGAACCCAGCTCTCCCGCATTGTAGGCAAACACTTTACCATTTGAGCCAGTAAGTACACAGTAATTAAGTGAACATCTAAACTTAGCCTAAACTAAGGAAAAATAAAAGCGCCTTCCCTTTGAAATCCCTCAACCACCTTTTTGAAAGAGTCTTTCCACACACATGGCCCTGCCTCCTTCTTCCCTTGTTTCATGTCTGCTTTGCCTGTTCTGGCATCGTCTCATTACTTCGCACCATCTCTGTGTGTTGCATATGACACCTTCTCGTGTTCCCTGCTTTACTGCTGAGAGTTTCAGGTGAACTCATGTTGCTCAGATATTCGGTTCCTTTCTGTCTTAATCACCTCTCATTCAAACCTTAGTAGCAAAGGAATTCATTTCAACTAACATGAAACTACAAAATCACACTGATGAAACTGGATCTTCTGAACTTCTCTGCGTTTCTAAGAGGAAAAATATGCTGCTGCTGCTGCTGCTGCTAAGTCACTTCAGTCGTGTCCGACTCTGTGCGGCCCCATAGATGGCAGCTCACCAGGCTCCCCCATCCCTGGGATTCTCCAGGCAAGAACACTGGAGTGGGTTGCCATTTCCTTCTCCGATGCATGCAAGTGAAAAGTGAAAGTGAAGTCGCTCAGTCATGTACGACTCTTTGCAACCCCATGGACTGCAGCCTTCCAGGCTCCTCCGTCCATGGGATTTTCCAGGCAAGAGTACTGGAGTGGGGTGCCACATGGATATACCTTAAATTAGAAGGTCCCCACATCCAATCCACTAACCAGAATCATGTCAATTATCTCCCACACCATATTAAGTTCGTAAAGTCAATATCAATAAATATAAGAAATAAGCTCAACAAGTCTTCAAATATTTTGAAGAACTCAGAAATCTCAGGGAAATTATCCATCCAGTTATACTTCTAGACTGCTGCTGTAGATCTGCATAATGTTAGATGCATTTCCAAATTAATTCTAAATCTAATCAATTAATTATTAACTGGTTCTTACTAAACTATCTAACTATCAAATCTAAATTATATAAAATTAATTATTGATTGATTATTAATTTATGATAAATTCTAAATTGAGAAGCCCTAAATTAATCCTACTCTCTCCTAACAAGCTAAGGTAATATTTGATACTCTCTTTCATCTTCCCCATTCTAAGTAATCAAATTTCCTGAGAAAAGGACATAATTTCCTGTGACTAGACTCTAAGAATTCTCAGGGATTGGTAGTCAAGGACCAGACTTGAAAGATACAGAAGAACTTTCAGGAAAGTCATTGATTAGGAGGTGTGAAGATATCCAGCAGAAGCAATATTCCTGTGTGTTGGATAGAAACAGATCAGACCTCTAAGTTAATTTAAGACAGGAAGAAGAGGCCTGCATAGCTTTTGGAAAATAAAAACATTAATTGTGTCCACTTCAATGAAATGAAACTTAAGTAACATCTGATGTGAAGAGTAATCTGGGGTGACTCTGGCAACTTAAATCAACAAAGACCTCCAATCACTGGAGGCAAGACATGTCTGAAGTGTTAAGTGAAAGGAATAAGTGTTGGAAAATGCATTTTATCAGGCAATGTACGCTCAAGTTACACAAACCATGGAAATGAGATTATTTTAGGAAAACCAAAATAAGGACAAGATAAAAATGAAAAGAACAAGGGTTACCTAGAAAGGTTGGAGAACATAATGTTAGTTTAAACTTTCAGTTAGTTTAAACTCTTATGGAATACAGCAACTGTAATCCATAAAAGTACTCATCCTTTAAAAAAGTACTCATTTTTTCCCACGTTAAAGAATGTAAATTTCTCTACTAAAAGACTGACTTTGTATGAAGACAGATTTTGCTCTTTGAGGAGAATAATATTACTTGTTTACCTTGAAAAAACTCAAAATAATGAGCTGTGAGATAACGTTCAGCTGTACCAAGCATGGTTTATTACACTGCTTCAAGTGCAAGCTTTTAGTTGCTTATATTCAAAACCAAATTAAATGAATCTAGTAAAAATGACACAATGGGGAAAAAACTAAAATCTACCTAATAATGAGTACTCACACATGCGTGGTGCATGCTAACTAAGTCACTTCAGTCGTATCTGACTCTTTGCAAAACCCCATAGACCGTAGCCCGCAGAATCATCTGTCCATGGGATTCTCCAGGCAAGAATACTGGAGTGGGTTGCCATTTCCTCCTTCAGGGAATCTCCCCCATCCAGGGACTGAACCCGTGTCTCTTATATCCCCTGCATTACCAAGCAGGTTTTTTCCCATTAGCGCCACCCAGGAAGTGCCAGTGTGTGCTCATGTATAATTAACTGCCATATAGCTATGACAACTAAAGGCTAAATGACACCAAGCCACCCAATTAAAACCATAAAAGGCTTTGGAGAGACAAGTTTGTCCATTTGTTTATTTATATTAAGGTATAGTTAGCATGGTCCGTATTTTAAAAACTATAAATGACTTTCTGCTAGGTTATATTTACCCATCTACCTTCTTATCTATCGATGCAGATTCATTTTAATCCAAGTACTTAGTTTCTAAGTGATAATACAGAAAGGGTGTGTGTATGTGTGTGTGTGTGTGTGTGTAAGGAAGGCACTCAAATTAATGCTCTAAATGAGAGAATCTAAGAGAAAACTATACTTATTCTACTTCCTTTCTTCTTCCAAAGATAGATTTGCCTTAAAGAGCCATATTTTTCCTTGTATACCTAATGTTGTTGCCTTCACTAGACAATTTATCAAAAACTTTAGTTGTAAATTTCACCCTTTCCATCTCTTAGAGTAATGTCTCATGTCCATTCACTCAGAGAAAAAAAATGACTTTATTTATCAGCTTCAATGCGTTTGAAGGCAAAGTAAACTATAAAATTTACCAAAATTGCTCTGATTTTGTGCCAGGAAATAATCTGGTAAAAGCTAAATCAACTGGGACATTTCAAGTTGAGAAGATAGAAGATTATCTTTTTAAAACAGATATTAGATGCCACAGATTTGTGAGTATTCTTCTGAGCCAATAATGACTTGAATCATAGGATATGGAATCTGAAGGGAAACTACTTGTTAGCGATTCCTACCACCACCACCCCTCTATTTTGCAAGAGAGAAAATTGTGATGTCTTAATCATCACCTAAACAAACACTTTTCCATTTTCAGAATTTAAAAAAACCACAAAAACAAAACACTTTATTGCATGAGACAGTATCTTCATTGTGAACAAATGAGAAGTAATCCATAATATATGGGTTAAGCTGCTGACAACCCACTCCAGTATTCTTGCCTGGGAAATCCCAGGGACAGAGGAGCCTGGCTGGCTATAGTCCATGGGTTCACAAAGAGTTGAACAAGGCTGAAGCAGCATAGCACAAAGCTTCTGAAAGAGATAATACTAAGCAAAAGAAAAGCTAAATTTGATAGCCCGGGTTTCTCGTATGTAATTAAGTGTTAGTATTAGTTGCTCAGCTGTGTCTGACTCTTTGTTACCCTATGGATTGTAGCCAGCCAGGCTCCTCTGTCCGTGGGATTCTCCAGGCAGTAATACTGGAGTGGGTGGCTATTCCCTTCTCCAGGGGATCTTTCTGACCCAGGGACCGACTGCTCCATTAATATTTAGTCTATTAAAATTAATTCCATGAGCATTAACAAGCTACTATGTGGGGAGGGTGTGGATGGTACCTGTTCTAAATATCTGATCTGTGAAGCTTATAACTAAAGACACATTTTATAATAAAAAAAAAAATAGGAATAGAAATACATATGCTTATACTCAGTAAAAATTCCCCACAGGAGCTTTTTCTCATATTTGAATCCAAAATCCCTTTAAAAATCTGGTTTAACATAACAGTTCCAAGAATACCACAAGCATGTTCATACTAGTAACTTTGTATCAGAAAGGATCAGAAAGAGAGCAGTCTGGTCTACAAAAGATCTGGAGAGGGGGAAAGGATGCATGTGTTATTATAATTCTTTGAAGCTGAGATAGAACAGTTCTTTATCTAAAGCTTCTAAGCAATGTGAATATCTTCAGTAAGTGAAAAGGCATTCTCCAAACTTTCATACTTAGAAATGCATGTTTCAAGAACTAGAAAGTTAGACAATAAGGAAATTTCCAAGATCTAGCTGTTTATCAGAACAAAGTGTTTTACAAACAGGGACATTAAACGCCTCTGCTAAAATTGAAAGGACAATGTCTAAAACATACAGTCTATCACTGTGCTGAGTAATAATTACTCATTCATTTTTCTTGCTGGAAATACACCTGCAGCATTTAAATTCAAGAAAGTTGAATCCCCAGTAGAGCCATTTTGAGAAGAAGCCAGCACATACTGTACGATTCATAACTCTTTGTTGAGAATATGTCCTGTAGAGCTAGTGACCCTCTTAAAGAAAGACTTTTGATTTGCAGTAACTAGAGGCTTAGTGAAAGTGAAAGTGTTAGTCACTCGGTCATGTCTGACTCTCTGCGATCACATGGACTGTAGCCTGTCAGGCTACTCTGTCTGTGGGACTCTCCAGGCAAGAACACTGAGTGGATTGCCATTCCCTTCTCCAGGGGATTTTCCTGATCCAGGGACTGAACCCCGGTGTCCCGCTTTGCAGGCAGATTATCTACCATTTGAGCCACCACTTAGGTCTTGGGTAAAATAATGGCCTGCTGTGGCTTATTGAGTTTCTTTCCTAGAAATTTTGAGCAGACATTGAAAGTGTGGTGGTGATTATAACTCAAGGGAGGAGTTATGTAGTGAGGTTTTCTGATAATCAGCTTGTCACAGCCTTGCAGGTTCAGGCCATGGAGAGGTGAAGCACTACATTTATTTTTTCTTCTTTCTATAACCACAATGAANTTCCATCTCTTAGAGTAATGTCTCATGTCCATTCACTCAGAGAAAAAAAATGACTTTATTTATCAGCTTCAATGCGTTTGAAGGCAAAGTAAACTATAAAATTTACCAAAATTGCTCTGATTTTGTGCCAGGAAATAATCTGGTAAAAGCTAAATCAACTGGGACATTTCAAGTTGAGAAGATAGAAGATTATCTTTTTAAAACAGATATTAGATGCCACAGATTTGTGAGTATTCTTCTGAGCCAATAATGACTTGAATCATAGGATATGGAATCTGAAGGGAAACTACTTGTTAGCAATTCCTACCACCACCACCCCTCTATTTTGCAAGAGAGAAAATTGTGATGTCTTAATCATCACCTAAACAAACACTTTTCCATTTTCAGAATTTAAAAAAACCACAAAAACAAAACACTTTATTGCATGAGACAGTATCTTCATTGTGAACAAATGAGAAGTAATCCATAATATATGGGTTAAGCTGCTGACAACCCACTCCAGTATTCTTGCCTGGGAAATCCCAGGGACAGAGGAGCCTGGCTGGCTATAGTCCATGGGTTCACAAAGAGTTGAACAAGGCTGAAGCAGCATAGCACAAAGCTTCTGAAAGAGATAATACTAAGCAAAAGAAAAGCTAAATTTGATAGCCCGGGTTTCTCGTATGTAATTAAGTGTTAGTATTAGTTGCTCAGCTGTGTCTGACTCTTTGTTACCCTATGGATTGTAGCCAGCCAGGCTCCTCTGTCCGTGGGATTCTCCAGGCAGTAATACTGGAGTGGGTGGCTATTCCCTTCTCCAGGGGATCTTTCTGACCCAGGGACCGACTGCTCCATTAATATTTAGTCTATTAAAATTAATTCCATGAGCATTAACAAGCTACTATGTGGGGAGGGTGTGGATGGTACCTGTTCTAAATATCTGATCTGTGAAGCTTATAACTAAAGACACATTTTATAATAAAAAAAAAAATAGGAATAGAAATACATATGCTTATACTCAGTAAAAATTCCCCACAGGAGCTTTTTCTCATATTTGAATCCAAAATCCCTTTAAAAATCTGGTTTAACATAACAGTTCCAAGAATACCACAAGCATGTTCATACTAGTAACTTTGTATCAGAAAGGATCAGAAAGAGAGCAGTCTGGTCTACAAAAGATCTGGAGAGGGGGAAAGGATGCATGTGTTATTATAATTCTTTGAAGCTGAGATAGAACAGTTCTTTATCTAAAGCTTCTAAGCAATGTGAATATCTTCAGTAAGTGAAAAGGCATTCTCCAAACTTTCATACTTAGAAATGCATGTTTCAAGAACTAGAAAGTTAGACAATAAGGAAATTTCCAAGATCTAGCTGTTTATCAGAACAAAGTGTTTTACAAACAGGGACATTAAACGCCTCTGCTAAAATTGAAAGGACACTGTCTAAAACATACAGTCTATCACTGTGCTGAGTAATAATTACTCATTCATTTTTCTTGCTGGAAATACACCTGCAGCATTTAAATTCAAGAAAGTTGAATCCCCAGTAGAGCCATTTTGAGAAGAAGCCAGCACATACTGTACGATTCATAACTCTTTGTTGAGAATATGTCCTGTAGAGCTAGTGACCCTCTTAAAGAAAGACTTTTGATTTGCAGTAACTAGAGGCTTAGTGAAAGTGAAAGTGTTAGTCACTCGGTCATGTCTGACTCTCTGCGATCACATGGACTGTAGCCTGTCAGGCTACTCTGTCTGTGGGACTCTCCAGGCAAGAACACTGAGTGGATTGCCATTCCCTTCTCCAGGGGATTTTCCTGATCCAGGGACTGAACCCCGGTGTCCCACTTTGCAGGCAGATTATCTACCATTTGAGCCACCACTTAGGTCTTGGGTAAAATAATGGCCTGCTGTGGCTTATTGAGTTTCTTTCCTAGAAATTTTGAGCAGACATTGAAAGTGTGGTGGTGATTATAACTCAAGGGAGGAGTTATGTAGTGAGGTTTTCTGATAATCAGCTTGTCACAGCCTTGCAGGTTCAGGCCATGGAGAGGTGAAGCACTACATTTATTTTTTCTTCTTTCTATAACCACAATGAAGAAAGTGGAAGTGAAGTCATGTCTGACTCCTTGTGACCCCATGGACTGTAGCCTGGCAGGCTCCCCTGTCCGTGGGGATTCCACAGGCAAGAATCCTGGTGGGGGTTGCCCTTCCCTTCTTCAGGGGATTTTTCCGATTCAGGGATGGAACCCAGGTCTCCCGCATTGCAGGCAGATTCTTTACCATCTGAGCCGCCAGGGAAGCCCTGTGACCACAATACCCGGGCCAATTCTAGCCAAAGTAAAAACACTTAATCCTCAATCCATACCCAAATCTCTCCAACTTTCCCCGAAGGCCTTAACAGCCATTTTTGGCTCACAAATTGAGCCGTTGAGACGTGCCATTGCTGCATCTCTAACAGGCAACCCCTGCAACCCTGCCCTTCAGTCCCTGCTTGAATTTTGTCTTCTCTAGAACAGCATCCAGGTGGAATCATGCATTATATAGCCATTTCAGACTGGCTTCTTCCACTTACTAATATGCACTGAAGCTTCCTCCACGCTTTTCTTTCTCTTTTTAAAGTTTATTTGTTATTTGGGGCTTCTCTGGGTCTTCATTACAGCGTGTTGGCCTTTCTCCAGTTTCGGTGGGCGGGGTACTCTCTAGTTGTGGCGCCCAGGTTTCTCACTGCAATGGCTTCTCTTGCAGAGTATAGGTTCTAGGGAGCAAGGCTTCCAGTAGTTGCAGAGCACAGGCTTAGTTACCCAGCGACGTGGGGAATCTCCCCAGACCAGCGATTGAACCCATGTCTTCTTCATTGGCAGGTGAATTCCTAACCACTGGACCATCAGGGAAGTCCTTGAATAATTGAAATTATTATTGAGAGCATTGGAGATTCACATGACACTTCTAAGAAACAATAGAGATAACCTTTGCCCAGTCTCCCCAGTGATAAGTAATATTTTACAATACCGTAGGATTCTGTCCCACCCAGGATACTGACATCACTACAACCCATTGAGCTTATTCAGATTTTCCTAATTTGTATGCATATTTGTGTGCATGTGTTTACTTCTGTGCTTGTGTTCATTTTTGAATAATAATTTTACCTATAATAAATGGAGTACTTGCTATCTGCCTGGCACGGTTCTAACTTCTTTATGTGTATAATCTTGTCATTACTCATGGATTAAGTACTATACTGGGCTGACTTAGTGACTCGGATGGTAAAAGCATCTGCCTGCAATGCAGGAGACCAGAGTTTGATCCCTGGGTTGGGAAGATTCCCTGAAGAAGGAAATGGTTCCCCACTCCAGTATTCTTGCCTGGAGAATTCCCTGGACAGAGAAACCTGGCAGGCTACAGTCCATGGGGTCACAAAGAGTCGGACAGGACTGAGCAACTAACACTTTCACTTTCACTTAACCGTGTTTTACAGATGAGAGAGTCTAAATGATGTGGCAGGGGCAAAGTAGGGCCAGTTCTCTTTCCTACCAGGCCACACATCTCTCGTTACTACAGAGCCCCTTTCGGTTACAATGTTCAGCCCTGTAGAAGCAGACCGTGTTCAGAGGGCTTGAGGTCAGGAACATGCTTCTGAAATACCTATAAAAGTCAATGTCAGTCTCACTCGCTCTCTGTGATGGCCCACACTGTGTCTGTAGAGGGTGCTTCTCTCTGAACCTAAATAAATCTGTTTCTTACCTATAGAAAAAAAAAATGTCAATGTCTCTTACAGAGGATTTTTAGGACAGTGAAATTATTCTATCTGATACCCTAATGGTAAGTGTAAAAATGTATGCATCTTTCAAAACCCATAAAACTGTGGAACAGAAAAAGTGAACCTTAAGTGAAGCATGGGCTTTAGTAAATAATAATGTATCAATATTGGTTCATCAATTGTAATAAATATACCACACTACTGCAATATATTATTAAAGAGGGAAGGAAGTGAATGGGAACTCTGTACCTTTGCTCAATTTTTCTGTAAACTTAAAAACAATTTTTCTGTAAATGAACTCTAAAAAATACTCTATTAATTTACAAAATAGTAATAGACTCAGAAACAGAAAACAAGCTTATGGTTGCTGTTGTTCAGTCACCCAGTTGTGTCCGATTCGGGGACCCCGTTGACTGAAGCACACCAGGACTCTTTGTCCCTCATCATCTCCTGAAGTTTGCTCAAGTTCATGTCCATTGCATCAGTGATGTTATCCAGCATCTTATGGTTACCAGAAGGGAAAGGGAAGGAGGAATAAATTAAGAGTCTGGGATTAAATTATACACACTACTAAATATAAAATAGATAGCCAACAAGGACCTACTGTATAGTCTAGGGAACCATACTCAATATCTGTAATAAGCTGTGATGGAAAAGAATCTAAGAAAGAAATATATATATATATAACTTCACTTTGCTGCACACCTGAAACTAACTCAAGATTGCAAATCAACAGTATTTAATTAAAATTTTTAAAATAATAATCTATTAATTTAAAAAAAGTTTTTAAAGAGTCAATGGCTCTTTCAGATGGACCTAATCACAAGGTAACTGAAAATGCTTTTAGCTTTGAAAATCTCCAAAATGTGGTCACTGAGCATTTATATTTCGTGAGCGATCTTGGATTATCTGAAGTGGCAGGAAAAGAGTGACAAAACCTCAGGCACTTAGAGGGTGCCCTGGGGATGTGTGCAGCTTTTTCCCCTTCCACATCGTTCCCTGCATGGGCCTCAGTGGCTGAGCAGAATGAGGGCAGGCAGAGTCAAGTGTCTGTAGTTCCCATCTGTTCCTGAGCCCTGTGGACTTATGCTTACTGCATTGTCACATGAACATTCCATCTTAACTGTCAAGATGTTCTTCAAGGCAGAAAGTACTTCAACATGGTATGCCCAAATCTCTTTTCCATACCCTTTTTGGCAGCTATGAAAGAAAATGCTGCTCCTATTCTCAAAAATACTGTTTTTATGTTCCTGTGGAAATTCACGTAGGGGATATTATATTTAATCTTTACCACAGAAGAAATACTTATTTCTGATGGAAATAATACTAGACAGGGGTATCATGGAAAATATTATGTAAGCTTTTATGTTGAGTGGGAAACCCACTCTGTACCTCTAGAGTATTGTACACCCACCAATCAGGAGGCTGGCCAATGGCTACCCACTGTGGAACTTGTTCCTTTGACAAACGCGCAGTGCTCCAGGCAAACGGTACCTCTACACATTATCATATAAAACCTGAGACACAGATTAATCTTAGCAGCTGTTTGGAGGAAGATATCTGAACATACCTCACCCTCCTCCGCCCCAAATCACAATCCAATATTAACTCGTAATCTTTTTCACTGGCTTTGGTAACTGTACCCTTTGAAGACAATCTATGAATATGCATAGAGCCCTTAGGCACCTTAGCCATTTCATCCAATTAACAAGTTATTAAAAATGCTTTGTGTGAGTACCTCTTCCTTCTTCCTTTCATCACCAAAGAGTGAGCAGAGCCCGTAAGGATGAAGGCAGGAAGCAGTCACAGCAATGGCAGATAACAAAGGTATCAAAAAACAAACCCCCAACTTCATCCCATCTCACTTTTAAAAAATATCTTCTTCTTTTCAATTTTTTTTTAATTTTTGGCTCCACCATATGGCATGTGGGATCTTAGTTCCCTGACTAGGGATGGAACCCACACTCCTTACATTGGAAACTCGGAGTCTTAACCACTGGATCACCAGGGAAGTCCGTAAAAAATATTTGTTTATCTGGCTGTACTGGCTTTTAGTTGCAGCATACAGTAATCTTCCATCTTCATTGCAGCATGCAGGACTTTTTGTTGTGACATGTGGGATCTACTTCCCTGACCAGATATTGAACCTGGGCCGCCTAAATTGGGAGCTTGGAGTCTCAGCCCCAGATCCTACTAATTGAGTGACCTTGGAAAAATTTCTTTTCTGTCTCTGAATTTGAGCCTTTGTCTTTGTAAATTGAAGAATATAAAAAATGAGTAGCTTGTAAGATTATTATAATGGTTAAATGAAAGGCCAATAAAGTCCTCTCCCATCTCGCTTTGTCACTTGACCCTCTAGGTTTAGGTTTTAATGATCAATTTTTCTCCTTTACTAGTTCTTAGGGGACTAGTCTGGAGAAGGCAATGGCACCCACTCCAGTACTCTTGCCTGGAAAATCCCATGGACGGAGGAGCCTGGTAGGCTGTAGTCCATGGGGTCGCTAGGAGTCGGACACGACTAAGCGACTTCACTTTCACTTATCACTTTCATGCATTGGAGAAGGAAATGGCAACCCACTCCAGTGTTCTTGCCTGGAGAATCCCAGGGACAGGGGAGCCTGGTGGGCTGCCGTCTATGGGGTCGCACAGAGTCGGACACGACTGAAATGACTTCGCAGTAGCAGGGAGCTAGTCATGAGATGTTCCTGAAGTTTCAGTATGTTGCTAGAGTCATTTTTATGTACAGTGTTATGGACAGATTATTTTCAGAGCAAATGAGAAGCAGACCATACTTACAGCTAAATTGGCAGAGAGATCCATTTAATACTGCAATCAGCTTTTTCCTCACTCATCCATGGAAGGAAATGGGCATAGTTAGCCTCAAGAAAAGGAACCTGACTTGAGAGAGCAATCAAATAAATATATTTTAAGGGACTTCTATTTCCTATAACAACCAGGATGGCTATCAAGTTAACCTATGATAATGAACAACCCTCGAATCTCCATGACTCCATCCAGGTTTATTTTTCTTCATGAAATGTGTCCAGCATGGGTCAGCAGAGTCTCCACTTCATTTAGTCTCCCAGATCCCAGGGTGACAGAGACTTCATGCTAATTCATGATCCCATCATCTCTGAGGCTTCCCTTGTAGCTCAGTCAGTAAAGAATCTGCCTGCAGTGCAGGAGACCTGGGTTCAATCCCTGGGTTGGGAAGACCCTCTGGAGAAGGAAATGGCAACCCACTCCAGTATCCTTGCCTGGAAAATCCTATGGACAGAGGAGCCTGGTGGGCTGCAGTTCATGGGTTCACGAACAGTTGGGCACAACTGAGTGACTAACACTTATTTATCATCTCTGAAGCAGGAGAAAGAAATGTGCGGTTGGTACCACCAATTAAATGCTCCTACTTGGAAGTGGCACATGTCACTTCCACTCATCTTTTATTGGCTGAAGTCAAGTCACCAGCCATACTTAACTTTAAGGGGACAGGAAATTGCAATCTTAACAAGGACCCAGAAGGAGGAAAATCAGAATATTTGTGAGTAATTATTACCACACTGCCTATTCCCTGTGACTGACTGAGGAGTTTAATGATACAGTGTGGTCTGAGAATTTAGCATTGAGTGTGTGACTCTATGAAAGTGGACCCCGAAGGTCTATGATAAGATCTAGTGTCTTCTGGGAGAAAGCTATTTAACTAATAAGTTAGCTTTGTGGTCCCCCACTTGTGGTCACATTTGCTGAAATTCAAGGAAGGTGATAAAAACTGTATCTCTTACAAGCGCACTTAGTTGTCCCTTATGAGAACTTTCTATTGTTTTAGGAACTAAGAAAAGCTTTGTCTTCCATTGATGAGTTGGCATGTTTTCAGTTGGAAATTAATTAGAATCTGTTGACTCTGCAGAGAACTAGGTTATAAGCTTTGAATTAGCCCCAAGAGTTAACCTATTTTCTTATCTGCTTTTAACCTTGTTTCCTCCATTATAATTAATTGTAAAACAATGGTATTATATTTGTCCTTTAGATAAACTATCTCCAGCCGTTTTGTGAGAGATGGAGAATGAATAAAGAATTGGAAGTCGGGGGCGGGGGGCAGGGAACTTGTCACTCTGTTAAAAACAATAGCTTTCCTGGTGGTGATGTTGTACTATATTAATGGGCTTTCCAGGTGGTGCTAGGAGTAAAGAACCCACCTGTCAAAGAAGGAGATGTAAAGAGATGTGGGTTTGATCCTTGGGTGGGGAAGATCCCCCAGAGGAGGACATGGCAACCCACTCCAGCATTCTTGCGTAGAGAATCCTTTGGACAGAGGAGCCTGATGGGCTAACAGGGTCGGAAAGAGTCAGACACGACTGAGGTGACTAAGCACGCACACGCTATAGTAATGCAAGATGTTGCTACTGGGAGCAACTGTGCAAAGGATATACAGGGTTCCTGTGAGTTATTTCTTACAACTACATGTGAATCTGTAATTACTTCAAAGTTAAAAGATTTAAAAAAAAAAAAAATCTACTATAGCTTCCCAAAGATGCTGCTAGTGCAGGTGCTTTAAGTTTTTTTTTTTTTTTAAAGGACTTGAAAATGTCAAGATTCTCTTTCAAACCAACGATGTAATGAAATTCCCAATTTACCATGCAATAGGAATCATTGTTGGAGAAGGCAATGGCACCCCACTCCAGTGCTCTTGCCTGGAAAATCCCATGGATGGAGGAGCCTGGTGGGCTGTGGTCCACAAGGTCTCTAAGAGTTGGACACAACTGAGTGACTTCACTTTCACTTTTCACTCTCATGCATTGGAGAAGGAAATGGCAACCCACTCCAGTGTTCTTGCCTAGAGAATCCCAGGGACGGGGGAGCCCAGTGGGCTGCTGTCTATGGGGTCGCACAGAATCGGACACGACTGAAGCGACTTAGCAGCAGCAGCAGGAATCATTGTGGCAATGACTTGAAACCACAGACAAGGGATACTTCCATGAATTACTTGAAAAGACCCAAGATTCATATATTTAAAATTGAGACACATCGCTGAAGTCTTCCCACCTCCACTGCTGTCATGTCAAAGTCAGAGTTTCCCAAAGAACTCAAACAGCCACAGAACTCTCTGTCAGACGTCTGAGCTTTGAAACAACCGGTGAGAGTCTGAGGACTCATTTTGAGCAGTGGGGAATGCTCCCAGACTGTGTGGTGACGAAGGCTTCACACACCAAGCGCTCCAGAAGCCTCGGGGTTGTCACGTGTACCACGGTGGGGAAGGTGGCTGCGGTCATGAAGGCAAGGCCACGCAAGGTGACGGAGGAGTTGTGGAGCCCAAGGGCCATCTCAGGAGAAGATTCTCAAAGATCTGGTGCCCACTTAACTGGGAAAAAAAGATCTGTATGGGGGCACTAAAGAAGACGCTGAAGAACATCACCTGAGAGATTGTTCTGAACCATATGGGGAACCTGGAGCGTTTGAAATCATGACTGACTGAGGCAGTGGCAAAAAGAGAGACTTTGTTTTCACAACCTTTGATACCATAACTCCATAGACAAGACTGTCATTCAGAAATTCCACCCTGTGAATGGTCACAACTGTGAAGTAAGGAAAGCCCCATCCAAGCAAGAGATGGCTAGTGTTTCATCCAGCCAAAGAGGTGAAAGAGATTCTGGAAACTTTGGTGGTGGTTGTCGAGGTGGTTTCAGTGGGAATGACAACTTCGGTCACGGCAGAAACCTCAGTGGTGAAGGTGGCTTCGGTGGCAGCCGTGATGATGATGGATATGGTGGCAGTGGGGACAGCTATAATGGATTTGGTGATGATGGAAGCAGCGTTCGAGGTGGCAGAATCTACAGTGATCTTGGCACTTACGACAATCAGTCTTCAAATTTTGGACCGAGGACAGGAGGAAACTTCGGAGGACGAAGTTCAGGCCCTTGTGGTGGTTGAGGCCAGTGCTCTGCTGAATCTTGAAACAAAGATGGCCACGGTGGTTCCAGCAGCAGCAGTAGCTCTGGCAGTGGCAGAGGTTTTAATTACTGCTAGGAAACAAAGCTTCGCAGGAGAGGAAAGCCACAGACAGGGAAGCTAGAGATTACAACAGATTTGTGAACTCAGCCAAGCAGAGTGGTGACAGGGCCTAGCTGCTACAAAGAAGACATGTGTTAGACAATACTCACGTGTATGGGCAAAAAACTGAGGACTATACTTGTGACTAATTGTATAACAGCTTATTTCAGTTTCTGTTCTGTGGAAAGTGTAAAACATTCCAACAACGGGTTTCAATGCAGGTTTTTTTTTTTTTTTTGCACCCATGCTGTTGATTGCTAAATGTAATAGTCTGATCATGATGCTGAATAG
>SJYX01019642.1:8161-33235 GCA_006410675.1 Oreotragus oreotragus | reverse complement strand
AGTTAGTCTACTCTGAAGCCATTTTGGTAAATTACCCCCAGTGTGAAGTTAGAATTCCTTCAGAGTAATGCCAGTTTCCATTTGAAATTTATTTACAACCTGCTTTGATGGAGAAGCTGTGGTCTTCAGGACCTGGGTGTAGCTGAACTGACAGTTATGTGCTGTGACCTGGAGTTCACTGTTAGAAGGGTCACCCATGAAGAGTCATGGAGCTCTGTTTTTTTGTTTCATCATTAATGATTGTTGGCAATATATCTAAATTGAGTATATATGTATGCAATATATCTAAACTGAGTTATGGTACCAGATAAAGTTATAGATGGGAATGAAGCTTCTGTACCATCCATTATCATGGATAATCAATAAAAGATTTAATGTCCTCTTAAAAAAAATGTGAGTACTCTCTGCCTTCTTTCCTTTCTCTCCTCTCTCTCTGCTCTCTGTCCCCTTACTCCCTTTTCTCCTTTCCTTTCTCTCTTCCTCCTTTCTTTCTTTGTTTCTTCTTTCTTACATTTTTCCTTTTGAAACACAATTGAATGCCTCCTATTGCTAAAAACTATGGTAAGCAGTTGATGAAGAAGACAGAAAATGTGTCTGCCCACATAGTGCTTACAATTTAAAGGAGGAGGCAGTAAAATTGTAGTTGTGATGCATGCTTAGAGTAAAACTAAGAGAGGGCTGAGATGAGGTAAGGGGAGTGAGGAGATGCCCTAGACAAGGTCATCATCTGAGAAGAGGAAGGAGAGAGAGAGATTTGCATATTTTTGAGAATCCGTAAAGGTGACCAGTTTGGCTGGAAGATGGTTGGCAAGGAAAAGGCAAAGATTATCTTGGAAACATTGTGGGTAAAGCAAAAGTGTACTGACTCCAAGCATTGTTATAGGTGACTGTCAGCTCAGACTGACATAATTACTGATATTTGTTCTAAATTAAACAAGTTCATTGTTGAACCAATGGAACTTTAAGTAATCATTGTCTCTCTGTTATACTGTTTGCATATTCTTCCATATTCATTTTCCAAAGAGAAGAACAAGAAGAGAAGTGATTACAAAATGGGATAGAAAAGTTGGAGAAGGAAATGGCACCCCACTCCAGGGCTCTTGCCTGGAGAATCCCAGGGACAGGGGAGCCTGGTGGGCTGCCGTGTATGGGGTCGCACAAAGTCGGACACAGCTGAAGTGACTTAGCAGCAGCAGAAAGCCCTAGGTATGTAAAACACCAGCAATAAGGAAAGTCCTCTTGTTGATACATAGGACACAACGTAAATTTATTATGATTCTCAGAGCCAGCTCTTTCCATGGGGATGGATATTCTGCTCCTAGCATCCTGTTCCATCTGCCCCAGATTGTGCTAAACATATTTGTAATCTATTTATTTTATTATTAGAAATATAAGGCCTAAATCCCTTGCAAAAATAACACTATGACTTAAATTTACATTAAAGACTAAAAGACTATTTTGAAAAGAAGTTACCTCCTAGGTGTAGAGAAGGAACGGCAATAGATGAGAGGATATTAGGATATCAAGAGAACTAAACTTTTTTTTTTAGGGCATGTAGCATCTTAGCTCCCAATCAGGGATCAAACCTACATCCCCTGCATTGGAGGCATGGAGTTTTAACCACTGGCCTACCAGGGAATTCTCAAGGACTAAAATTCCATGGTAACATTTTATTTATTAACATTGTGAGATGGGTACATGGATGATAAAGGTATTAATCTTTATATAATGTTTTGGATTTTTGTGTAGATAATTGCTTTCTCTCTTTTAAAGTTTTTACTTATTTATTTATTTCTGGCTACGTTGGCTCTCCGTTGCTGTGCCTAACACCTTCTCTAGTTGGCTTGTGTGGGCTTCCTGTTGTGGCGTCTTCTCTTGTCGCAGAGCATGAGCTCTAGGATACGTGAGCCCCAATAGCTGTGTCACACAGACAGGCTTAGTTTACCTACAGCATGCAGCATCTTCCCAGACCAGGAGTCAAACCCATGTCCCCTCCACTGGCAGGTGGATTCTTAACCACAGGACCATCAGGGAAGGCCAGATGATTACCTCCTGACTGTGTCCTAAGAGTTAAGCAAGTCAGCTCTTAAAATAGAAAAATGAAGGGAGAGCGGACAGATGGAAAGGGCTATGGGAAAGACTGAGTCTACTAATGGGAGATTTCTCAGACTCGAAACTTAGAGATTTAAACAGTTGACTAAAGGAAGCCCTTCTTGTTAGAGTAGTTAGTCTATTCACGGTCATGGGACCAGTTGGTGGAGCTAGTGGAGGAAACGGGGTCAGAGCTTCAAGTCAAGAACTCCTGACTTCAGGCTGTTGTCCAAGAACTGCACCACAACTGCCTGGGATTTCCTTTTTGTTTTATCACTGTTGACACCAAATTTCATTTTAGTGACACAACTACTATCTGGCAGTTAGAAGTAGACCTGTTATTTAATGGCAAACAGGAGAATGTATTTTAAACAAGGATGACAAGGGACCCTTCTGGTCCTCAGTAGGGTTTCCTGGGTGGCTTACATGGTAAAGAATCTGCCTGTAGTGAGAGAGACCCAGGTTCGATCCCTGGGTCAGGAAGACTCCCTGGAGAAGGCAATGGCAACCCACCAGTATTCTTGCCTGGATAATCCCATGGACAGAAGAGCCTAGCAGGCTGCAGTCTATGAGGTCCCAAAGAGTGGGACATGACTGAGTGACTAACACATGCACAGCAGGGCAAGGAACATGTTTCTGCTAGGAGCCCAACCCAAATGACTTTGCCTCCCAGCACCCTAGTCTCTGGTTCTGAAAACCTACCACCCTCAGAACTGGGGAAGGAAAACTCACTGGGATCACTTGGGGTCAGCACTGCCTCTCGACTGTCCCCCAAGAACACTCGAGTTCCTCAGGTTATCAACCAACTGTCACTGGCAGAGAACTTACTTTGATATAAAAGGAAGAACTTAATCAGGTTAGTGTTCCAAGAAACTTCAGAACAGCTGCAACTTGGCTGAAAATCTTGTTTATCTTGTTGATCTCTTTAATTGTACCTATAAGCCCAGAGACTCTCTGATGGGTCTAATATAAAGAATAAATTGTGTGTGGGAATCCAGTAATTAAGTTTCCTTTCGTTTCCTGTGTGGTAATTTTTATGGAGACCACCATGATAATTTTCTCTCATGAGGCTGAGACAGAAAGGAAGTGCCAGGAGAAAACTCAGAAAGAATGAACAATTTGGGAAGTGCATCAATTTCATAATCAAACCTGCACATGTTGGGTTTCAAGCAGACTCAAGACTAGCTGGAGCACAGTGATATAAAATCACTTCAACTTCAGAACAAATGCCTTTGCTGATAAAATTGATTATGCCTTTCACATGAATCTTTTTCTGGAAACTCCTTATTGGTCTGGTGGTTAGGACTCTGGGCTTTAACTGCTGAGGGCTTGGGTTCAATCCCCGGTGGGGAAACTAAGATCCCACAAGTGGTGTGATGTGGCCAACAAACAAATAATAATATCAGAGGGAAGAGAGAGATACAATATAAACAAAATAAAGAATATCTATATAAAACCAACAACAAATATTTTTTTTAATAACCTAAACAAATGAAACTTTTTTCTAACCCCACAGTAGTTTCTCAGTAGTATACACCTCTATTTGATGTTTACTGAGAAATGTTTTGATCACCACTTTCAAATGTGAATGTGCAAATGAATTATTGGGTTAAAATGTAGATTCTGATTCAGCAGACAAAGAATGAGATGGTTGGATGACATCACTGACTCAAGGAACATGAGTTTGAGCAAACTCTAGGAGATAGTAAAGGACAGGGAAACCTGGCAGGCTGCAGTCCATGGGGTCACAAAGAGTCAGACACGACTGAGTGAACAAGAACAGCAACAAGCTCTGAGATTCTGCATTTCAAGGGGATGGGCCTGAGATTCTGCTTGTTTGTTTGTTTGTTTGTTGGCCACACTGTGAGTCATATGTGGGATCTTAGTTCACCAGCTAGGGATGAACCTATGCCCACTGCCGTGGAAGTGTGGTGTCTTACCACTGGACTACCAGGAAAGTCCCAGATTCTGCATTTCTAGAGAGTGCCTAGGAGATGCCCATAGTGCTGGCCTGGGTTTTAGATAAGCTCTAAACTCATCCAACAGTTACTGTTTTAGATTTTAAAAGACATTCTCTGAAAATAATAAATTAATCCTAACAACTGGAAACTAGGGTGAGTTTCAATGCTAAAGGCTGTCTCTTTGGGCCAAGAAGAAACTTTTGTGAGTTGAGATCAAGAGCAAGCTGGTAGACAAAAGCAGTGCCAGACAAGATGCCACCTGATTGGGAAGTAAGGCTTATTTGGAATTACCTAGTCCATGGGTTATGGCAAACTTGGGTCTCATCAAGGTCGTTTTCAAAATGAATGGTTACAGTCTGGTTGATGGGGTCCAGCAATAATCATAATGGAGCAAGAGGCAGTGATTTTGTTCCAAAGGTGTCAATCTGGATGGAAAATGGATCCATCGATGTATCAATGGGAAGAGACAATGTATAGGCTTAAGAAGGTGGCTGAACCTCAGTCAGATGGGCTGTGGCTGTCAGCACAATGACTCCCACAAAGAACTGTACCAGAGCAGAAATCCAGTCCATCAGGAAGAGTGGACATGCATGTTGAGGGTTAGGGGAAAAGCACAGTTGGATCCAGGGGGTCATCCAAGAGACACCAGATGCTAGGATTAGGACAGCAAAGCTAATTTCATGCCCCTGAATTTCAGATGTTAAATGCACTTTGAGACCTGTTTCCAATTAACTCATGAATTAGATGAGATTAAATTAATTGATCTTTTGAACTGTGATGTTGGAGAAGACTCTTGAGAGTCCCTTGGACTGCAAGGAGATCAAACCAGTCAATCCTAAAGGAAATCAGTGCTGAATATTCATTGGAAGGACTGTTGCTGAAATTGAAATTCCAATACTTTGGCCACTTGATGAGAAGAACTGACATTTGAAAAGACCCTGCTGCTGGGAAAGATTGAAGGCAGGAGGAGAAGGGGACGACAGAGGATGAGATGGTTGGATGGCATCACCAACTCGATGGACATGAGTTTGAGCAAGCCCTAGGAGTTGGTAATGGACAGGGAAGTGTGGCGTGCTGTAGTCCATGGGGTTGCAAAGAGTCGGACAACACTGAGTGACTGAACAGAAAATTAGATGCGACGTTGTCAATGCTTGAAGGTAAGTGGTGTTTCAAGAAAAAGTGGCAGCTGCCAGATATGGTATACCTTCTAGATGCTGAACACTACATAGAATGTTTAAGACCCACTACTTTTATATGATTAAAGAATTTTGCTCTGGGAAGAGAAGAGAATGAGGAAGATGCAATTCTTTGAAGAGTTACTGGTCGAGTGGGAGTGGGAACTTTGACACAAGTAAGTTCTCATGATCACCTACATGAAAGGGGAGGGTTGAGAGCAGAGCTGTCTGTGGCTTTCATATCCTCAACTGAATAGTAGCCATTCAAATCAGTAATTACAGGACTTCCCTGGGGTCCAGTGGCTAAGACTCCAAGCCCCCAGTGCAGGGGACCCAGGTCCCATCCCTGATCAGGGAATAGATCCCACATGCTGCAACTAAGAGTTTACATGCCCCAACTGAAGACCGGTTGCGGCCAAATAAATGATAAAAACTAAATAAATTTAAAAAAATAAGTAAATTTAAAAAAATCAGTGACTAGCAAGAAGAATAATTGTTGAATTGAGTCAGGAGAATTACTGACATTAAAGAGAGGTTGCATTGAACTAGGGTGGGGGAAAATTCTTGCAGAAAATGCAAACATTTACCTTGTGATTATGACAAAAGCCAGGCCAAGAAAAATACTGTTTCTTTTCAAAGGAAACATGAAATTACCTTTTCCTATGTGAAAAACCAAACTGATGAGGAGTTCTTTTAGAAGCTCTCTGTCCCCATCACTTAACCTCATCCAGCTTCTTATTGCCTTTTAGATTCCCTTGTCAAATCTTATTGGAGAAGCAGACTCATTGATTCTCTTTACTCAGGAATTTACAAAGACTGTCTTGCAAAATATAACTTTAATATATGGGGTATATTCCTACCTATCTTGGTAAATAAAAGTCCAAATGACTTCAAAGATGATTCCTAAGTTGAGCATGGTAGTGAAAGCATCAGTAAGTATGGGGTTGAACCTGGTTGTCATGCTGTGTAAGGTCAGTAGGGTCCAGGTGACTCTGTGATGTTCATCATAGCCTAGTGAATCTGTGAAACTGGTTTTTATCATCAGGGTGGTTGTTCACCTGACAAAATAACCCCATCACTTAATTATACCAAAAAGGGAGTTCTTAACATCTACTTTTGGCCACATTGCATTCTCAGGGCATTGATTCAGGTCAAAAACACTAAGTTAACAGTATTTTATGGAGTATTTAATGACCCACCAATAAAAAAATAGTTTCCTCACTGATGCCTGAAATTTCACTGGTGATGTTTGTCTTCATTTAGTCAGTATAGGTTGTATAACATAACTAGTCCTGAAATTCTTAAAAAACTATTGCCAGTTCCTAATGCAATGAACAATTTTCTGAAAGCTAGGCATGCCTTAGGTTAGATACTTGAGTCAAAAGAAAATAATACAGTAAGTCCCCTATATACAAACAGGTTTCATTCCAAGAGCTCATTTTTAAGTTCAATTTGTTCAACAAAGTTAGCCTAGTACCCAGCTAACACCACTGGCTTCCTAGTACTGTACTGTAATAGGTTTATAATACTCTTCACATAAGTAATACATAAAAGAAAAACACACAAAAAAGAAAGAAAACATTTTTAACATAACAGTGCAATAGCTTGAAAGGTACAGTAGTATAGTACAACAGCTGGCTTAGAGGGGCTGGCATCAAGTGAACAGGCAAAAAGAGTTACTGACTGGAGCAGGGAGAGGAGATGGGAGATGGGAGAGCTGAAGGATCATCAGCAATAGGAGATGGAGGGCAAGTGGCAACTTCACTCACTCCTGACCCTGATGCTCATGGAATGCACATTCACATCTTTGAAAGATTGCAACTTGAAGGTTCATACGTAGGGGACTTACTAAATAGTACATGACTTTCTTCTCTAGAAGAGGAACCCATAAGAGTGTTAAGAATATTGTTTATTATTGTACTAGTCAGGGTTCTATAGAGAAACAGAATCAATATATCTAGCACCTATATGGTACTTATACATAATGCACACATGCTAAGTCATGTCCAACTCTTTGCACCTCCTGGACTATAGCCTGCCAGGCTCCTCTGTCCGTGGGATTTCCCAGACGAGAATACTGGAGTGGATTATATTCTCTTCTCTAGGGAATAGTCCTGACCCAGGGATCAAACCAGCATCACCAGTGCCTCCTGCACTGGAGATTCTTTACCACTGAACCCCCTGGGAAGCTCTGTGTGTAATGTATTAGTTCAGTTCAGTCGCTCAGTTGTGCCCGACTCTTTGAGACCCCGTGGACTGCAGCAGGCCAGGCTTCCCTGTCCTTCACCAACTCCCGGAGCTTGCTCAAACTCATGTCCATCAAGTCAGTGATGCCATCCAACCATCTCATCCTCTGCTGTCCCCTTCTCCCCCTGTGTACCATTATCAAGGATATTGATGCAAAATAGTTAATAGATTATTGTAACTATCTTTGAAAACAAATGCAGCTTAATCTCTTTTTAACCAGTTCTGTTTAAAAATAAATATATTGCATTCAGGATACAATCAACCTGAATCCTGAAACTCTAAAGTGTTTCTGTAAGTGAATCTCATAGATTTTTCAAAAATCCTTAGTGATGAATGAAGACCTTTGAAAAGAATGAACCATGGTTTCAATCAACACTCTCCTTTCTGCCTAGACACAGTTAGAGAACAAATATACACAGAAGAGTCTATATCTTGGCTGTGGGTTTTTTGGTTGCAGGAATGTGATCCCAAGTTGTCACTGTTCTAAATAAAGTCAGGCTACAATAGAATATTTCATCTGAAGATATGGTGTCAAGCAACTATGAAAGGTCTTATATGTGGAATCAATTCTTGATTCAAAAAATATGCTTAAGATCAAACTGAATCAGTATAACAGAAAAATAATTACAAAGGCTGAAAATTCTCCCCTAATTTTTTTTCTTCTTCTGTTAGTAAACCGATGTAGAAGAGACACTTTGTACCCTGAAGGAGACTGCTGTCGCATCTGATAAATCATATAAGCTCCAGTGAATGTATGTCATCACCCTCAGGAATGACAGGTCTATCTTTGTCACCCCTGTGGGATTTGAGCACTGACACTGTCGGAGAACTTGACTAATAACCTTCACCTGGACCTTTCAAACTCTGCACTTCTTGATAAAGATCGTGATAAAGGACAGTATTTTCACAGGTTGACAGGGTCAGGAGAAGAGGGTCACTGAGGACTTTGACACTTTTAAGTTCTGTTTACAGTACGCTGTGAGAATCTTTAAGTTTTGCTGCACTTGCAATTGTCGGGATGAATCACAAGAAAATGAATATGTGACCCTCAGAGATACTGCATTGGCTTTATTCTCTCAAAGATATGTGCATATGAGGGCAATTATACACATCATTGTTTGACAAGGACACATTGTTGACATTCTCTAAGTTTAAATCAAATGCCTTTCACTTTATATTGTGCGCTTCAGGGCATGTGTTGTTTTATCAGTGAGAGATTCATTATGACAGTGAATGGGAAGAAGCAATTCATTCCCCTTATGTTCAAAATGCAAAAGCAAAGGTAAATTTTGCTAAAGATGGAGCCATACCCAGGGGAAAGGACAATTCTGAAATGCCCATTGTATTTTTTAATCCACATGATGGAAAATATGAGACAATCTAGACTCTATCCAGGGGAATGTGCTCAATTCCTTCTTTCTCAATGTCATTTTGGTTTAAAAACATCATACATTTACATCATGACCAAAAACCTTGGAACATCATAAAACGGTAACCAAGCATGATTATTTTGTGCATTCAATAATGCAGATTTCAAGAGACTACGCAAACAGGAATCCTTGAAATTGCTTTATTGTTGACAAAAACAGCGTATAATTAAAGATTTGATGAGGAACCTGCAAACAATAAAGAATGTGACTATTGCCAGCAAAATACAATTATTCCAAGTCCTTTAGACATCACAAATATAGTTCTTTCACACCAGATGGTTCACATGTAACAAAGCCATTTTAGAATGCTTAATTGTGCTTTGACAAAACCTTCAAAGAATGAGGTAGTTTCCTTTACCCACCATATCTTCCACATTACCACTGTTACACTTTTAGTGAGTTTAAATCCTTTTAACATGACCTTTCAATAATTATTCATAAGAGCCAAACCTTATTTACAAATCATTTCTTTCTACTTGATTATTCTTAAAGAGAATTTCAAGAATCACTTCCTAACTGGAAAATTTTGAGACAAGCAATGGTGCGGCCTTTTTCTTTACAATCAGACTTAGAGGCAAGAGAACAAGTTCTAAAAATTCCATAGTAAAGCGGATATTCTCCCATTTCTATCCATAAATGCTGATTTCAAAACTACGTCCACAAAAACAGAACAAAACAAAACACTACTTCCTCACACTCTGATTTTCTCTCAGCCATCAGGCAAGCACAAATTCCTTAGAATGGGGGTAAGGTTCCATGTGTAGGCTGATTGGGCAATTCGTGTGGTCATTCATTCTTATTCATCAATAGGGGACCATCTGCATTATTTATGAATGCATACAAATTAGCTAGCTTATTTAAAGACTTCATTCAAAATCTACTCACAGCCATACTCTTGAGAGAATACTAACACTCTTCAAAAACTTATCAATGAAGTAGAAATTGAGGCAGGTATTTGCAATCCTTTCTCCACCCTGAGAATGACTTTAACAACCACTATGAAATTAGACTGAGGACATTACAGCCTGTTGTACAATTTAGTTAAAAACAAAATGATAATATTCAACTATTTTCCAAGTCAGTTAACCTTCACCAAGGAAAGGGGGGATGGTGGCAAACAGTATTCCCAAGGGGGAAAAGAAGCCATGATTTACTCCTTGCTACTTATTTGTCTCAAGATGATCCACAAATCTTAAAACAGTTAAAGAAAAGACATAATAGATTTTATAGATATGCAATTATGAACTCTTAACCAAATTGGTAGTAATTTGAAGTGGTTCCCATGGAACATGAATGTGAGATTCCCATGTAACATGACCTCAAGGTCATAGCAAAATTTTAGTATCTGATAAGCTGACCACTATATTTAGTTGTCTCCTAGCTGGCAATGTTTGTACTTGGCACCTATATTGAAGGCTGGAGATCCCTATGGCTGGCACAAGGGGAAAAAAGAGGTGCTTTGGACAGCACAGACCCAAGCTTGAGATTCTCCTTTATTTCTCTACAACCAGTTGTTCTTCCTCTAATATCTCTAACAAGGAATCTAGCCATTGCAATAGTGAGCTTGAGGAGAAATCTGTTAGAAATACATTTAAATTCATTCTCATATCACAGTTCACAATTTTTACCATCCCAGCAGTGGATTCCATAGGTAAATATGATGTAATTCAAGTTTTAGACCTCATTAATTGGGCCTACTGTGGTATGAAAAATATACTTATTTACCTGAAACTTCAGTACTTGAATCCAGCAGATTCTTTCGCTAAGACTGAACTTCATGCCTTTATCATTCACTAAAGCAAATATATTTACATGTACCTGAATTATTTACTCCAAACTCTTCTATATTCTACTGTTTCATTATCATATCCTCAGATGAATATCTGGTACATATGCTGAAGATGGAAAATCAATCACTTTCTTCTATCTTTCATTTTTTAATTTTTTTCTTTTTTGTCTGTACAACTTTCAGGATCTTAGCTTCCCAACCAGCAATCAAACTCCAGCCCCTCCAGTTCACTGCACCAATGGCAATGATTTTTTTTAATAAAAAAATCTCTTTGCAATATTTTAAATAGCTTTTCTTTTAAAACCTCAAACTGTGAAAAACTGTTGTATTAAATCTTCCTCCTGCTATTTTCCGAGTAGCTGTAATCTATCATTTTCAAGCTAAGTCTAAACGGTTTGGTTCATAACTGACATTTTCCAGAAAAACTCGCTCTAGAAACATTATGTTTATTTTAATAATACCTGACTTTGAATTTAAGAAGATCAGCAAGGATGCTTTAGTTTGAAGTGTTCTTTTGTTAGATGTTCCCTGGTGGCTCAGACGGAAAAAGCATCTGCCTACAATGTGGGAGACCCGGGTTTGATCCCTGGGTCGGGAAGATCCCCTGGAGAAAGAAATGGCAACCCACTCCAGTACACTTGCCTGGAAAATCCCCTAGAGAAAGAAATGGCAACCCACTCCAGTACTCTTGCCTGGAAAATCCCATGGACGGAGGAGCCTGATGGGCTGCAGTCCATGGGGTCACAAAGAGTCGGACATGACTGAGTGACTTCACTTTTGTTAGATGTACCATAACAGCTTAACTTTGCTCCGAAGGAATGCAGTTAACAAGTATAGCAAGTTGGTACAACAATTACACCAATATGCAGTATGCAGACTTGTGTGTGTCCTCAGTCGCGTCTGACTCTTTGAGACCCCATAGACTCTAGCCTGCCAGGCTTCTCTGTCCATGGAATTTTCCAGGCAAGAATACTGGAATGGGTTGCCATTTCCTACTCCAGGGGATCTCCCACCCAAGGATTGATTCTTGAGCCACCTGGATAGCTCAGTAAGCAGTAAACCAGGAGGTAATTCCTACCAGTAACTCCTAAGTACTAATCTACTAAGCAGTTTCCCATGAGAGGAAAGAAAGGAATGGAAAAATAGGACATATTTCTTCTAAAAATGAGATGAAAATGTTCACTGTGATTTCCCGATAGCAGATGTGCTCTGGCCTTTGCTTCATTATCTAACTGTATTATTAATAAATACTACTTTTATACCTAAAACTTGAAATAGGAGAGTACAAATGCCATGAAGGTAATGTCTATGTACTACTTATTTTATAAGCCCTACTGTGAGTTGTTAGGCACATTAATCATCAAAGGAACTCATCATCAAATTAACTATAAGCTTTTCTGATCTTTATCAGTCAATATGTTAAACTTATTGAAAGAGTGACTCCTTTTGTGGGGAGGTATTTAGAAAACAGACACCTGAACAAATTCTACCTGTGGCAAAACAAATGACAGGTGTTATTGTCGTTGTGTAGCCACTAAGTCGTGTCCAATTCTTTGTGACTCCACGGACTGTAGCCCTCCAGGCTCCTCTGTCCATGGGATTTCCCAGGCAAGAATACTGGAGTGGGCTGACATTTCCTTCTCCTGTGTCAAGGATCTTGCCAATTCAAGGATCGAACCAGCGTCTCCTGCACTGGCAGAATTCTTTACTGCTGAGCCACCAGGGAAGCCAGATAGGNCCCCCCTAATTTCATTGATTCAATTGACTTTACAGCAGTAATCCTCTTCTTTCTCTCTGATGCCATTTCAGGTCGAGTTTCATCACAGAATTATTGGTATACCCTCTCATCAACTTCCACTGAATTAGGATAGGATATTTGAGAAATTACACTGTATTTTTCCCCCCTAATTTCATTGATTCAATTGACTTTACAGCAGTAATCCTCTTCTTTCTCTCTGATGCCATTTCAGGTCGAGTTTCATCACAGAATTATTGGTATACCCTCTCATCAACTTCCACTGAATTAGGATAGGATATTTGAGAAATTACACTGTATTTTTCCCCCCTAATTTCATTGATTCAATTGACTTTACAGCAGTAATCCTCTTCTTTCTCTCTGATGCCATTTCAGGTCGAGTTTCATCACAGAATTATTGGTATACCCTCTCATCAACTTCCACTGAATTAGGATAGGATATTTGAGAAATTACACTGTATTTTTCCCCCCTAATTTCATTGATTCAATTGACTTTACAGCAGTAATCCTCTTCTTTCTCTCTGATGCCATTTCAGGTCGAGTTTCATCACAGAATTATTGGTATACCCTCTCATCAACTTCCACTGAATTAGGATAGGATATTTGAGAAATTACACTGTATTTTTCCCCCCTAATTTCATTGATTCAATTGACTTTACAGCAGTAATCCTCTTCTTTCTCTCTGATGCCATTTCAGGTCGAGTTTCATCACAGAATTATTGGTATACCCTCTCATCAACTTCCACTGAATTAGGATAGGATATTTGAGAAATTACACTGTATTTTTCCCCCCTAATTTCATTGATTCAATTGACTTTACAGCAGTAATCCTCTTCTTTCTCTCTGATGCCATTTCAGGTCGAGTTTCATCACAGAATTATTGGTATACCCTCTCATCAACTTCCACTGAATTAGGATAGGATATTTGAGAAATTACACTGTATTTTTCCCCCCTAATTTCATTGATTCAATTGACTTTACAGCAGTAATCCTCTTCTTTCTCTCTGATGCCATTTCAGGTCGAGTTTCATCACAGAATTATTGGTATACCCTCTCATCAACTTCCACTGAATTAGGATAGGATATTTGAGAAATTACACTGTATTTTTCCCCCCTAATTTCATTGATTCAATTGACTTTACAGCAGTAATCCTCTTCTTTCTCTCTGATGCCATTTCAGGTCGAGTTTCATCACAGAATTATTGGTATACCCTCTCATCAACTTCCACTGAATTAGGATAGGAAGCGGGGGAAAAAAAACCCTGATGCTTTTAAGCTGTGTTTAAACTGTTTCATACTCATTCTTTAATCTGTTTAATTCTCATTCTTTGTTAGTAGTTAAAGCTGAAAAAAAAAAAAGCTGGTCAAGAGGCTATTTGAATTAAGGGCAGCATAGAATGGATACTTTAAGTAAGAAGAGAGTATTTTTTAAAAATATACAAGTCCACAATAGATACAAATGGAAATCACTGCCCTTGGCAAGATTCAAAGCATTAGAAGACTGCTTCGTGCTGTAAGTATATTTGGAAAGATTAAAAAAATATATGCCTGCAATAGAAATGTGGCTTTTTGTAAGTTTCAATTTATCTCTGTCTGCAACTGCAATTCAGTCGTACAAAGGTAAGTAAGTAAATAAATAAATAAACTCCAGAAAATCAGCCAAGTTAAAGCTGAGTTTTGTGTTCTGGAAAAGAAAAAAAAAAAAAATCTCCTGTAAATAAACAGAATTGTTTTTTCCTCTCCTCACCCTCCTTTATCTTTGGACAATTTTCCCTGTCTGGCAAATACTGGTAACCCCCCCCACATGCCTCTTGGCGTGTATGTCTCACAGTTTTAAAAATAAATTATAGCTAAGGAGTCAAGAAAAAACTTCCTCCATAATAACCTATTTTTCATGCTAGCAAATCATTAGTGTGGGAAAGCATTTCCACTTGCAACTTGTCATCAAACCTTCTGTACTTGGTTGATTTTTCTCTTTAATGAAACAAAAATTACTGAGCTTGGAAAATACATCTTTCCAATTGCAAACATATTTAGGACAGGGCAAGCTGTTTGAAATTATACCAACAGTCTGTAAATGTCATGCCCAATGTGCCAGCCAGCATGTGGCAGTTGGGTCTTGTCTACTTCAGGGTTTTGTAGAATTATTTATAGCACATTTTCTCTACTTCCAAAGCCTCTTCCAAAGAAACTGTACTTCTCCTAGATATGTGTATTTCTAAACATTTGTCCTATTAACACTGTTTGACCACAGTATGTTCAAAGCCTTTTCTTGTCCCCTAGAGACCATTTTAACACATGGGTCAAAAGTCCCATCCAAGAATCTTTGCCAGATTAACCAACTCATTCAATATTCATGTTGAATATGCGAAGTCATTTCCAATACCGAATGGTTTAACAGACTTGCCTGTGTCATGTAAATCAGAAAGGCTACTGAAAACAACTTTCCATTTACTTGAGTGTTTAGATTTTAAAAGGCTGGTGAAAAGGAAGTACACGGAGGATAAACCAGGTGAATTAATAGGAGACACCTGGCATAAAGCTTGAGTCTAGTACTAGAATACTTCTTCACTAGAACAACTTGCTAAACTGGTTTCTGCCTGCCCTTCCCTATAAACAGTATGTATTCGATAGTCTTGCCAAGACAGACCTTCTAGAAGAGTTCTTTTCACTCAAGTTATGATTTAAAGATAAGATAACATTGGTTGGAACTACAGGCGATTATTTCAACACTAAGCTGGACTTATTCTGATTACTTTTTATTTCATGCTTTTATAAAAGGGGTTCATGCCGAAGGTACCCACCCACTTGTGTGCCAAGTCCAGGATGCTCTGCCTCGTCACTCCTGGAAGAATGATGCCATCTAGCGGAGGAGTTGCCAGTTCTTCTTCTATCAATTAGAAATTGGAATAATTTCAAATTTTATTAGATGCTTTTCTAAACAACAAACACTTCTTGTTATTTTTAAAGCACTTTTTGTTATTGTTCTGGTAACAAACACAAAAAGGGGGCCATTGTTCTGTACTGTCAAATTTTCCAAATCAACTCACACTTCAAGTAGATGCTTATATTTTCTTTAAAAGAAAAAAGATACAGAAAAAAGAACAAGAAAGAAAATCAGTCGTTCTTCTGCTTTAGTCACTAAGTTGTGCCCGACTCTTTGCAACACCGTGAACTATCGCCCACCAGGCTCCTCGAGGTCCATGGGATTTTTCAGGCAAGAGTACTGGACTGGGTTGCATTTCCTTCTCCAAAGGATCTTCCTGCCCAGGGGTTGAACCTGCATCTCCTACATTGGCCGGTGGATTCTTTATCACTAAGCCACCAGGGAAGCCCAATCAGTCATTCTACTACCTTCAATTTATCCTTAACCAGTGAAGAATGAGATGGTTTCCCACTACCAAACAATAAGAGTTATAAAATACTCCAATAAGCAACATTCCAAAGTCAAAAAACATTGCAAAGTCAAAAAGATTAAAGCTGGTTGTGAGTAGGAAAATGTAGGCAGACCCTTATCCAGAAACCCTGGGCATTACCAAACCTTCTAAGAGTACTGTGGGGTAACCCTGTCCTAAGAGGTAGGCATGCCCACTCAGGCTGTCACCTGCTCCCACACTGGCCTTGACAACTCTATCCAGTGACATTCAACCACAGAGGAGCATCCACATCAAGTATGGAGAGGTTGACTTCACCCTCTGAAATCTGAATGTAATGCATGCAGGGTGGGCTCAAGCATGTATATGCCGAACAAAGAAAACATAAAGAAAGAAGAAAAAAAGAAATCCAAACAATAAAATAACACTCCATGGGTGACCCACAGGGCCAAAACCAAGACACTGGTCTACTAAGAGGATGACTGCAGACACTCCCAACCACAGTGCAAGTTGGCATGATGACCAGTCTACAAGGCCCAGTGTGGGGCTTCCCTGGGGGCCTAGCACTTGAGAATTTGCCTGCCGATGCAGGGAACATAGGTTCGATCCCTGGTCGGGGAAGATCCTACAAGCCATGGGACAATTAAACTAAGCCTATGTGCCATAACTACTGAGTCTGAGTGCCACAGCTACTGAAGCTCATGCACGTAGAGAGGAGCTATCCCTGTGAGAAGCCTGCGCAAGGCAGCAAATAACCCCCGCTCGCAGCAACAAAGAGCCAGTACAACCAAAACTAAATAAATCTCACCCAAAAAAAAAAGTGTGTGGCACACGAGCCACACAGCCTCCTTACAGAAGGATGCCTCTGGTACTCAATATTCCCCTTCTTCCTCACCTCTGGCACCCAGGAAGCTGAATCTAGTGAGAAATTCGAGCCTTAAACCATCAATTTATATAGATGTTGAACCTCAGAACAGATGTGTTGCTTGTCATGTGTCTACAGAGGACTTCACAAGGGATGCTGGAAAGGACCACTGGGTAGCAAAAATCAGTCTTTGAGCTCCAGAGCCACTTGATGCAGTCTGAAATGACTTTAGAGATCACCTAGTGCAGTCCTGTTTTCTAGAAGGACAAACTGAGGCTGAAGAAATATGTGACTTCCCAAGGTTGGTGACCCTGGGGAACACTGTTAGTGCTCAAGTCTCTCAACACTGTGGCCACTGCCCTTTCCTTCTGTAGACTGTGCTCTGGACTCATCCACTCCACTGTGCCACGAGATGTCCCCAACAACAACACAGCTCTCTGGAATGCCAGGACTCTATGTTTACTCCTGTGTCCCCAAAACTCAACAATGTGCCTGGCCCGGAGTGGTATGTAATACATGTTTTTGAGTTTAAAAAAAAAAAAAAAAAAAAAACCCTCTT
Organism: Oreotragus oreotragus; assembly: GCA_006410675.1. NCBI lineage: Eukaryota > Metazoa > Chordata > Mammalia > Artiodactyla > Bovidae > Oreotragus > Oreotragus oreotragus. The sequence continues at coordinate 15,988 of SJYX01019642.1, read as the reverse complement.
CGCTAGGGTATAGCAGTATGATTTCTTTGAATTTTGAGTCAAAAAATCATCTGCTGAAAACCACTGTTTCAAAAGAAGAAAATTTATTTTGGGCAATGTTTTGGGGGCTACTTTGATCTCAAGATAAACAAATGTTTTGCAATAGCAAGCAAGCTGGATTTATGGCTGTACAGATCTATACGTGTATGCACACATACACCCCACACATATAAACAAACAATTCTAGTGCCCCCAAACTGGACCTCCCCTAAAGCTTGCTGGGCTTTAAGACCATGTGCTAAGTCACTTCAGTCGTGTCCAACTCTTTGTGATCTCATGGACTGTAGCCCACCAGGCTCCTTTGTCCATGGGATTCTCCAGGCAAAAATACTGGAATGGGTTGCCATGCCCTCTTCCTAAGACTGCATAGAGTTCAATGAAAACAGTGGCCCCGTGTGTGCAAATGCAGTTTTGTGAAACATATGTAACACCCAAATCTGTAACCACTAGCCTGAGGTCAAGGAACAGAACATCTGCTTCTCTGGTTGCCAGACAGAGATGATGACATGACAACATTTGGGTGAGAAATATTCATTTTCCTCTGCAACCACAAACAAGCTCACAAGAGCCAGAATGAGCTCCAGATTGCTCAACAGGAGGGAAACAGAGCCTACGAACGCAGCTTGTTTTTGACAGAGAAATCATTTGGGGGAGATGAAGAATTTAGAAGCAGTAACAGCAGGATTCATCTGGCTTCACAAATTCAAGCACTGATGGGAACCAGGAATGTGGGTTTGTGTTAATGGCCCAAACACCAACAGCACAATCATTCATTCATTCAACAACGTATACTGAGCATCTATCAGTATCAGTGCCGCTGGCCATTCTAAGTACGAGGGATACATCAGGGAACAAAATCGATGTAACTCCTTGCTCACTTTCTAATGGGCAGAGGCAAACAATTATATTAAAGAGCATGTTAGGCAATGAAAGGGGTAAAAAAGAAGGTGATGGGGAGTGTTGGGGAGAGAGTTTAAGATTTGTATTAAGGTATCCAAGAAAAGGCCTACTGAGAATGGGGTGTGTGGCAAAGACTTGAAGGAGGTGGGTGAGCAGCCACCCAGTAAGAGGACTCTGAACAGAGCCGGTGTAAATACATCCCAAACTCAGTGTGAAACTCAACCACGACAACCCCATCTTACTTTCACAGTAGTTCCAGTGTCTAGTATTAGATAATACTGCTTTCTCAACAGTGAACAGTAAGTGTGTATGTCATATGACTCATCAATGAAATAAAACAGAATTGGGGGGCCATGTGACCTTACAATCAGGGCTGCGGTTATGGAATCAAAACCCACATGAATAGACACTCAAAAAGGACCTTCTGTATAGCACAGGGAACTCTACTCAGTGTCGTGATAACCTATAAGGGAAAAGAATTTTAAAAAGAATATAACATACACACACACACACACACACACACACACACACACACACACACACACACACAGAATCGCTTTGATATACACCTGAAACTAACACAACCTTGTAAATCAACCATACTTCAGTTTAAAAACAAAAACAAAAAAACCCATGAGTTCCAAGCCAAGTGCCGCAAAACAGGGCACAGCGCTGTGGCAGCTACCTTGGCCCAAAGGAATGGTGAGTGGGTGCTCATGGAAAGAACTCTGCTTGTAACTCTTATTGGAAAGCTTTTTGGGAAAAAAAAACTCAACATTTTGCTGATTTTCAACACATTATTCTTTGCCTTTTCCTAAAGCCACACAGTATAAACCAAAGTGACTAGAGTTGCTGTAATGTCTGTTTTCTTTTTAAGCCCAAAGATTGTTCCTGACATTTCCCTCACTTCTCTCAGAGTACTGTTGAAACATTTGTTCCATTTCCTTTCTCCTTACTTAAAATTTTATCTGATCTGTCAGTGAACACCCTCAAATTGAATGAGCATCTTCACATAAAAACCATACTTATCTCAGGCAACCATAATCTGAATAGCAACTCTCAAGGTCTTGTATATTTTATAAGAGTCAGAAGACAAATTCATTCAATTCTCTTCTGACCTTTAAAAGCCATGGAAATGGTTCATGATTATTGTTTACATAAGGGGTCATTTTTCACCAGGACAGTTTCTGGTGTTTCTGGTTAAGTCATGTAGCTCTGATTCAGACTGTGCTTAAATCCTGACATCTCCCATCCATAAATAAGGACGGTGCCACTTCTGTATGATGTCACTGGTTTTGTTTGGGGTTGCGTGGGTTTTCTTGGCGATGGGGACGGCAGTGGGTAGATGGAAAGAATGAACTGAATCAATTTATTATCCCCCATGTACACAGTTCAACAGTGGCTGTCAGCCTTCAGGAACAGCTTTTGATATATGTCATATGCAATAACTCCAATTTAGAAATCACAGATATTCCAGTACAAATTTTGTTTTTCAACACTGTCAACTACAAACAGCCAGGTATGGAAGGACAAACATAATCTCTACCTGGCTTTTCATATGCCAAGTGTTACCAAGGATCAATTCCAAAACATGGTGTACTCACCACACCTTCTGTTTATTCTCGCTGTGACTGGAATATAAGGCTCATTTTGTAATTCTCTGAAAGCAATGCTCAAATTAGCTCTGAAGTCAGCTACATCTGAATCACCATTTCCCTCTATTTGTAGAAAAATAACAAAAGAGCAAGAGGCTACTATATCTGCTTTAAAGTTAAAATTTCATTTAAAATCTGAATTAAAACCAATCCCAAGATTTCAGCAGTATTAGGTTGGTCAAAAAATTGTTCGAACTCAACTCAATCTTTGGAAACTTGTCATTTTTACATTTGGGCTTTCGCTGGTGGCTCAGACTGTAAAGAATCTGCCTGTAATGCAGGAGACTCGGGTTCAATCTCTGGCTTAGGAAGATCCCCTGGAGAAGGGAACGGCTACCCACTCCAGTATTCCTGCCTGGAAAATCCCATAGACAGAGGAGCCACATTTGGAAACTTATCATTTTACATTTCTAGTCTGTGGTTTCTGCCAACTAATTTAAAAGAAAAGAATTGCAAAGAAGGAAAGTGAGCATTCAGGATATTAAAGGTAATAAGAAGTACTGATTTTTGTAGTAGACATATATTAATGGTCTTAAATGAACCACAATCTAAATGCAATCCCCAAATAAGACCAATTTGTCCTAAAAATGGTGTCCTTTATTCAAATAGAGCTCCAGTGTAAATCTGGAAGGCTTCTAATGTATTATCAAAATATGTAGAAAGGGCAACGATTGTTAAATGAATTACAAGAGAGTGCACTAAATTTCCTATCAGTAGCAAGAGCAGACTATGTTTATCACTACAGTGTCTTATACACAGGATAGGGCAAATGACCACAGGCTTCCTCAGTGGCTCAGATGTAAAGAATCCACCTGCTATGGAGGAGAGGTGGGTTCAATCCCTGGGTTGGGAAGACCCTGGAGGAGAACATGGTAACCTACTCCAGTATTCTTGCCTGGGAAATGCCATGGGCAGAGAAGCCTAGCGGGCTACAATCCATGAGGTCACAAAGAGTCAGACACGGCTGAAGCAACTGAGCAGGCAGGCAGGCATGCATGGTAAGTGACCACTGAAATAATCAGATAGGGAAAATGATAAGATAATAAAAAGGATCAGGCAGCACATTTGCAAATAGTGGAGATTTAAATTCCTTCAGCTGACAACTCAAAAGTAAGCACATCTAAAGCCCAAAAACAAAGCCAAAAATCTTTGTAAATGCTGTAAACTCATGTATACTTGGGCAGCAAAAGCACAGAAAATCTTAAGATCTTGGTGTGCTTCTTGTTCTCCTGTTCTAAGGTTTTAGTTCTTTTCTCTCCAGTCCCACTGAAAATGATCGAAAAATAGCAGAGAGCTGAAATCTGGGTGGATTACCTCCATCTTCATTTATCCAATAAAGAAAAAGATTCATAGTTCCAACTTCAGTTATTTGATTATCTCCTCCATAGAGCCACAGAACCTGCTGACACGCATTTTCCACTGCTTCACACTGGGCAAAAAGGGATGCGCCATAATTCCTTTTAAGAAAGAGGAAACACATGGTTATGAACATGCTTCAGCCCCTACCTCCCAGCAAGCCTTTAATTCAAGCATGGATGTAGTCAGTGTACTAGGTTCTTAATTACATATCCTCTCCAGTGAACTGCATAATGTTAGAGGAAACACATTAGAGAAGCTACATGGTCCAACTGCATTCATTTGGGGGAGAGAGAGATCAAAGAAACATCGTGCGATTCTAACTTGAAAAGAGAAAACACAGGCGAAGAGCCAAGTCAACAACACTTAAAAGTTATTGAGTATTTTTTCACATGCTAATCAATTTTACATGAACTACTTCATTTTGGAGGCGTGCTACTTTTCCCCTTTGTTCTAAGGTTCTAGTTCTTTTTACTGGAAAAGACCATGATGCTGGGAAAGATTGAAGGCAAAAGGAGAAGAGGGCAGCAGAGGATGAGCTGGTCAGATAGCATCACTGACTCAATGGACATGAATCTAAGCAAATTCTTGGAGACAGTGAAGGACGCAGAAGTCCAGTATGTTGCAGTCTATGGGGGTTGCAAAGAGTCAGACACGACTTAGTGACTGCAAAGAATACTCCATTTAAACCCCACAAAACAGCAGTCCCATGGTGCAGATGAGAAACTGATGCTTAGAGAAGTAACTTATGTCAAGTTATATCTGTTCATTAGCAGAGGACCAACTCCATGCTCTAACTGGTACCTTTCAATATAATCAAGAAATACCTATTGTTCAATGTCTAAATTCCCTAAAAGTAAGACAAGAGGCTAAAAATTCCTGATTTTAACCCCAAAATATTCCAAAAGCCTGTTTTTCTCAATCAATACTATTCACCTTGGATTATTCAAAGGAACATGGCATATCTTCCTGGAATGACAATGTAGTTCATAATAGTAATTTATTTACTCATTCATTCATTCATTTGTTACCTGAGTCCTAGAAGTTTAAGTAAACTTGGTAGGGAAGCACTTTCCTCCATAAGTCAGAGTGTTAGATACAATTGACATTTAACACACATACATACACATGGCTCGTGGAGAATAAATTCAAACTAAAGAGACAAGAAATTTAGATATATTGGAATTGACTCTTTTTAAAGAAGATATATTTTGACAAACGGTCTATCATTTGGAAGGAGAAATGACTTCTAAATTAAATAGAAATATTAATTAATGCTTTTTATACCTTAAAATTTTATTTGGCATAAGTAGGTTCATTCATAATGATGCCTAGCTCTCACTATCTTCATTAATGAGTTCTCCAATTATATGTTGCCTTTGGAGAAAAGGATTGAGGCTTCCCTGGTGGCTCAGAGGGTAAAGCATCTGCCTAAATGCAGGAGACCTGGGTTTGATCCCTGGGTCAGGAAGATCCCCTGGAGAAGGAAATGGCAACCCACTCCAGTACTCTTGCCTGGAAAATCCCATGGACAGAGAAGCCTGGTAGACTACAGTCCATGGGATCGCAGAGTTGGACACAACTGAGCAACTTCACTTTCACTTTAGGAGAAAAGGAAGTAATATTTTAAATTTATCTTTTATTAAACTTAAATGGGAAAAGTATTCGGTAGAGTACAAAATATGAATCAATGCTTTAGATAAAACATGAGAGTCCTCAAATATATGTGATGCTTTTTTGCCTTTCTATGCTTCTGGCTGTATAATTCACTTTCCTTGGCTTTTAGAAGATATCAGCAAACAAGTCTGAAAGCACTCCTCTATGACAGTCTGGACTAGAAAACCCTAGACCCATCCTTGGACTATGAAGCCCCAAGAAGTACACAGAAACAATCAAACATACTACCAAAAAATTAATGTTATTATTACCTTCCACAGAATACCCACCTAAGCCTTTTAAATGATCTCTTTTGTGTCTGGGCAAGATTAAATTTTTAGTATTTCCTAAGTCAAAGTGTAACTTAAACACAGAAGCCATATATCACAGTGGCTACATGCCATTCTCATCTGCACAGCTTCTCCTCTCTTCCCACCATATCCTCTTGGGCCCTTCCTATGCAGCCAAGTCATTCTGCTTGGGTTGACAATCATAGCATCCTGCCCCTACCACAACTGAAGACAAGGGTGAGCAAGTAACTCAGTTGCTCATAAGTTCTTCTTTGAGGTTACTCACTCATTCATTTCAATGTACAAAACCCTTTGAAAAATATATTTTCTCACTTTGAGAATGGTGGCAGCTTGTCTGCTATGATGCTGGGTATCTTGTATCCATGATCACCAGCCTTCAAAGGAGAAGATATCTGAATTAGGAGAGCCTTAGGCTAACACATAGCCAGAAGCTTAGACAAGAGATGGGGGAAGGATGGAAAGAGAGGGAAAAGGAGAGAAGAGAGAGACTGGGGTGGATGTAGCATGAGCAGGACATATGCAAGGGCAAAGCAATCTGGTGACAATGATTCAAGCTCTTGTTGGTCCACAGCTAGCATCCTACTAACATGAGCCAGTCAATCCCTTTTCTACTCAAGATGGATTGAGCCAGTTTTCTGACCTGAAACTCAAAGACTAGTGACTAGTAACTGAAGTATTCTAGAAAGCTATGTGAAACAGACATCATACAATCTGGGGAATGATGAGATTTACTTACCCCAAGGTATTCAGATTCCTTTAAAAGACCCTCAACATGTATACTTCAAAACACAGGCAATGAAACGTAAATTACTAGTCAGTCTGGAGATGACACAATTCTAATATTCAGGAGGCTTTCATTTTTAATGACCATAAAACATCAGACCACCCATATTCAGAACTAATGGCAAATACGCAGTAACTGGGTTCAATTATGAATACTTTTTAAGGAGTATAGACCAGCCTGCAGGGAGAGTTTGTAGACAGAGCATGGGTTTCTTATTGTTTAGTTGCTAAGCTATATGCGACTCTTTTGTGACCCCGTGGACTGTAGTCCGCCTGCCTCCTCTGTCCATGGGACTTTCCAGGCAAGAATACTGGAGTGGGAAGCTCCTCCAGGGGATCTTCCTGACCCAGGGATTGAACCTGCATCTTCCTCACTGACAAGTGGATTCTTTACCACTGAGCCCAGGGAAGTCCATTTATAGGTGTGTTTTTCCCCTAATACAAATGTGTATCAAAATTCTCTCTCAGGTGTAAACTATTATTAATGTCCACTGGGTTATTGATACTTTGGTAATATACTTGGGCTTCCTTCCACATGCTGCCAATATTAAAATGGAAAACACATGTCCTTGGAGGAAAGAGGAAAATGAAAAAGTGGGAAAACTGTCTACATATAATTTTAATGTAGAATCTGGGAGACTATGAATATTAAATACATCCCTCCAAAAGAGTAAATCCTACTGTGTGCAATCTAACTGATTACTCCTAGGAGAGAGTCCAGGAGATAAAACCAGAAAGAAAGAGAGCCTCATAATATAAACTATTGTCTGTTGAGGGAGGACCACCTACCAGGCAGGGTACTAGGTTCTGAACCCCATTATTTCAACAAATTGTATTAACACAACCCAGATGTTATTATACTTTTGAGGACTTGTAGGGAGAAAGAACTTAAATGCATAAGATCATGCAGATATGTGCACGATTTATGGGTATCTCTTATTCCCAAATCCACACTGGAAACTGCCAGGTTCTAACTCCATACTTGTTGAGAGCTCCCTAAGTGCCAGCCAGGATCCTAGGCACTTCACATTATCCTCCTTCATCCTCACAGGTAAAGTGGGCATTATTACCCTCACTTTATCAATGAGGACACTAAGGCTTAGAATTTAAATTAATCTGTTTAAAAG
>SJYX01019641.1:382312-395353 GCA_006410675.1 Oreotragus oreotragus | reverse complement strand
GCCCCAACTGCTGAGCCCACGTGCCCCAACTGCTGAGCCCACGTGCCCCAACTGCTGAGCCCACACACCCCACCTCCTGAGCCCACGTGCCCCGAGGGCTGAGCCCACGGCCCCAACTGCTGAGCCCACGAGCCCCAACTCCTGAGCCCACGTGCCCCAACTGCTGAGCCCCCGTGCCCCAACTGCTGAGCCCCCGTGCCCCAACTGCTGAGCCCACACGCCCCACCTCCTGAGCCCACGTGCCCCGAGGGCTGAGCGCCCATGTGCCCCAACTGCTGAGCCCACGGGCCCCAACTGCTGAGCCCACACGCCCCACCTCCTGAGCCCACGTGCCCCGAGAGCTGAGCCCACACGCCTGGAGCCTGTGCTCCACAGTGAGAGGAGCCATGGCAATGAGAAAGCTGCACGCTGCAAATAGAGAGCAGCCCCCTCACCGCAGCTAGAGAACAGTCTACAGAGCAACACAGACCCAGCTCAGACAGAAACGGATAAAATTATTTTTAGAAAGAAATCATTTACGGTGACACCAGTGTAAATGGAACCTGTGTGTAAGTCTAATGAAATATGTACAGGATCTGTCTGCTGGGAAGTACAAAACACTGATAAAATAAATCAAAGGGCATCTTGATAAATTGAATTATGATATGTTCATTATTAGAAAAACTCAATATTGTTAAGACATAAATTCTCTCACACTTGATATGGATTGAAAAGTGTCTCAGCCAAAGTTCTAGAAAGCTCTTTTAGAGGTCTTGACAAACTGGTCCTGAGTTTCCTATGGAAAGGAAAAGGATCTAGAAGAGTCAACATGGTGTGGCAGTATGGAAATATAGTTGGAGGGCTCTCACAGCATGATTTCAATACTTAATGTAAATCTTTAGTAATCAAGGTAGCATGTTACTGATAATAAAATAGATACATAGGTCAATGGAATATAACTCAGATGCAGACTTATACAAATATAATTAATTGATTCTTACAAAGGCAGAAGGTGAAAGACCTATAATTTAAAAACAGTACGATATTGATGAAGAAAATTGAAAACGATACAAAGAAAGGTAAAGATATCCTGTACTCTGGGACTGGAAGAATTAATGTTGTTAACATGGCCATGCTACCCAAGGCAATCTATAGATTTAATGCAATCAATCTCTATCAAAATACTCATGGCATTTTTCAAAGAACCAGAAAAAAATAATCTAAAATTCACATGGAACCACAGAAGACCCCAAATTGCCAAAGCAATCTTGAGAAAACAAAGCTGGAGATACCATTAAAGTCCCAGACTTTAAATTATATATTACAAAGCTACAGTAGTCAAAACAGTATGGTACCGGCACAAACAGACAGACACACAGATTGATAGAACGGACTAGAGAGCTCAGAAATAAACCCCCATGCTTACAGTAAATTAATATAACAGAGGAGGCAAGAATATACAATCAACAAAGAACAGTCTCTTCAACAAGTGGTGCTGGGAAAACTGGACAGCCAGCTAAATGTAAAAGAATGAAATTAGAACACTTTCTCATACCATACACAAAAATGAGCACAAAACGGATTCATCCAAAACCTAGATTACTGTTGTTTTTTAGTCACCAAGTCATGTCCGACTCTGCGACCCCATGGATTGCAAAACACCAAGCTTCCCTCTCCTTTACTATCGCCTGGAGTTTGCTCAAACTCATGTCCATTGAGTTGGTGATGCCACCAACCATCTCATGTTCTGTTGCCCCTCTCCTTTTGCCTTCAATGTTCACCAAAATCAGGATTTTTTTTCCAGTGAGTTGGCTCTTTGCATCAGGTGTCCACAGTATTGGAGCTTCATCATCCTTTCTTCCAATGAATATTCAGGGTTGATATACACTAGGATTGACTGGTTGATCTCCTTGCTGTCCAAGGGATTCTCAAGTCTTCTCCAGCACCACAATGAGAAAGCATCAATTCTTTGGTGTTCAGCTTTCTTTATGGTTCAGCTTTCTTTTATACTGGAAAAACCATAGCTTTGACTATATGAACTTTTGTCAACAAAGCAATGTCTCTGCTTTTTAATACCTAGACGGTTTGTCATAGCTTGTCTTCCAAGAAGCAAGTGATTTTTTTTTTTTTTAATTTCATGGCTGCAGGCACCGTCCATAGTGATTTTGGAGACCAAGAAAACAAAATCTGTGATTGTTTCCATATTTTTCTGTATTTATTTTCTATGAGTGATGGGACTGGATGCTATTATCTTCATTTTCTGAATGTTGAGTTTTAATCCATCTTTTTCACTCTCCATTTTCACCTTTATCAAGAGGCTCTTTAGTTCCTCTTTACTTTCTGCCATCATCTGCATATCTGAGAGTATTGATATTTCTCCCAGCAATCTAAATTCCCCCTTGTGAGTCATCCAGCCCAGCATTTCTCATGATTTACCCTGCATAAAATTACATAAGCTTTTATGTAAGGGTGACAACAAACAGCTTTCACATACTCCTTTTGTTCCATGCCCAGTTTGAACTGTTTCTTCTTGACCTGCATACTTGTTTCTCAGACGGCAGGTAAGGTGGTCTGGTATTCCCACCTCTTGAAGAATTTTCCAGTTTGTGGTGATACACATAGTCCAAGGCTTTAGAATAGTCAATGAAACAGAAGTAGATGTTTTTCTGGAATTCCCTTGTATTTTCTATGACCCAGCAGATGTTGGCAATGTGATCTCTGGTTCCTCTGCCTTTTCTAAATCCAGCTTGTATATCTGGATATACAATGACTATCAATGTGGATATACAGTCTACATACTGTTGAAGTCTAGCTTGAAGAATTTTGAGCATTACCTTGGTAGCATGTGAAATGAGGGCAATTGTGTGGTAGTTTGAACATTCTTTGGCATTGCCCTTCTTTGGAACTGGGATGAAAACTGATCTTTTCCTGTCCTGTGGCCACTGCTGAGTTTTCCAGATTTGCTCGCATTTTGAGTGCAGCACTTTAACAGCATCATCTTTTAGGATTTGAAATAGCTCAGCTGGAATTCTATCACCTNAATTGTGTGGTAGTTTGAACATTCTTTGGCATTGCCCTTCTTTGGAACTGGGATGAAAACTGATCTTTTCCTGTCCTGTGGCCACTGCTGAGTTTTCCAGATTTGCTCGCATTTTGAGTGCAGCACTTTAACAGCATCATCTTTTAGGATTTGAAATAGCTCAGCTGGAATTCTATCACCTCCACTAGCTTTGTTTATAGTAATGCTTCCTAAGGCCCCTTTAACTTCACATTCCAGGATGTCTGGCTCCAGGTGAGTGAACACACCATCATAGTTATCCAGATAAATAATACCTTTTTTGTACACTTCTGTGTATTCTGGTAAAACTTGGTTCACTAGAGAAGGAAATGCAAACCACTTCAGTATTCTTGCCTTGAGAACCCCATAAACACTATGAAAAGCCCTAGATATAAGACCTCAAACCATAAAATTCTTAGAAGAGAAGCAGAGTACTCTTTTATATAAATCGTGGCAATATTGTTTTTAGATATGTCTCCAAACACAAGAGAAATAAAAGCAAAAATAAACATATTAGACCTTATTAAACTTAAGTGCTTTTTCACAACAAAGGAGCCTATCAACAAAACAAAAAGACAACCTACTAGCATGGGTGTGTAAATGGAATGACTGATACGAAGTCAGTATCCAAAATATATAAACACCTCATACAATTCAATATTAAAAAAAAAACTCAATAATTAATTGGCCCGAAAACCTGAACAGACATTTGTCCAGGTAAGACACACAAATGGCTAACAAACATGAAAAGATGCTCAACATCGCTAATTATTAGAGAAATCCAAATCAGAACTACAGTGAAGTATCACCTTGCATCTATCAGAATGACTGTCATCAAAATGTCTTCAAATATACAGTGTTAGAGAGGATGTGGATTAAAGGGAGTCCTCCTACATTGTTGATGGGAGTATAAATTGGGGCAGCCACTATGGGGGTTCCTCAGAAAATTAAAATTAGCACTAAAATGTGATCAAGTAATCCACTCCTAATGTACACCCAAACACACACACACGCATCTAGAAAACCTAAACTGAAAAAGTTCATGCACCCTAATGTTCAGAGCAGCATTATTTACAACAGCCAAGATACGGGAGGAATTCAAGTACCCATAAAGAGACAAATTGATGAAGAAGATATTTTTATGTTTGTGTCTGTTTATCTCTATATATGCCTGCTAAGTCACTTCAGTCGTGTCTGACTCTTTGTGACACTATGGACCATGGCCCACCAGACTGCTCTGTTCATGGGATTCTCCAGGCAAGAATACTGGAGCAGGCTGCCATGTCCTCCTCCAGGGGAACTTTCCAACCCAGGGAACTTCCCAACCCAGGGATTGAACCTGCGTCTCTTATATTTCCATTATTGACTGGCAGATTCTTTACCACTAGCACCACCTGGGAAGCCCCATGTATATATATGGAAAATTATTCAGCCCTAAAAAAATGAAGTTCTGCCGTATACAGCAACATAGATGGGCCTAAAGAATAGTATACCTCATTAAATAAGTCAGACAAAATAAAAACAAATACTGTATGATATTACTTATATGTGGAAACTAAAAAATAATGCAAATGAGTGAGTGTGCAGAACAGACTCACAAATACAGGAAAGAAACTAGTGGTTACTGAAATGGAGAGGTAGGTGTGGAGGGACGAATTAGAGGTATAGGATGAAGAGATACAAACAACCATACATAGAATAAATAAGCAACAAGGATATATTGTACAGCACAGGAAATCATAGCCATTATTCTGTAATAACTTTTAATGGAGTATAATTTATAAAAATACTGAATCAATATGCTGTACACTTGAAATTATTAAAATACTGTAATTCAACTCTACTTCAACGAAGAAGTGATTAAAAAAAGGCACAGAGGCAATTTAATGGAGGAAGTATAGATTTTCAATAAATGGTGCTGGAAAAATTAGACAATTGTATACAAAATATACCTTACAAAGTACACAAAAGTTATGATACATTTATAGTAAACCTAAGTGTAAAATACAGAGATATTAAAACTTGCAGAAAAAGAAACACTGGAGAAAAATCTGGTTTGTTTTTGTCAGTAAGCTTTTAGCTTTTAGGCCATGTCACACAGCTGATGGGATCCTAGTTCCCTGACCAGGGTCCACACCAGTGCCCTCTGCAGTGGAAATGTGGAGTCCTAACCACTATAAGCCAGGCCATCTGTCAATAAGCTTTCAGCTACCACACTAAAGGCCTGGCTCATGAAAGACAAAGTAACTTGGACTTTATTAAAATAAAGCCACTGTTCTACAAAATACACTGTTAGAATAAGAAAAGACAAGCTACATACTGGATAAGGTATGTCCTTACAAAATCCTGCATGTGATTATTTTTATAACCTTATTGATAATCACAAAAATCTGGAATTAACCAAGATGTCCTTCAATAATTGAATGGATAAACTTTCATAACACATCTCTGATAAAGAATGCATTCCCACAGTACACAAATAACTCTTATAACTCAACAAAATATAATGAACAACCCATTAAGAAATGGATACAAGATCTTACTAGACAGTTCACCAAAGAAAATATGTAGATGGCACGTAGATATTTTAAAAGATGTTTAACATCATTTCTTATCAGGGAATTGCAAATTTACACAGGAATGAAACACTACTACACATTTATTAGAATGCTTAAAATCCAAAAATAGACAATACTAATCCCTGCCAAGGATAAAGAACATCAGAACCTTTCATTCAGTACTGGTGGAAATTAAAAATGATACAGGACTTTGAAACACAGTATGGAAGTTTCTTCCCAAGCAAATCAAAGTTTTACCACATAATCTAACAGTCATTCCCCTACATTCTTACTATTGGTTTCAAAAGTTATGTCCTTGCAAATTCCTTCATGTGAATAATAATAGTAACTTTATTCATAATCACAAAAATCTGGAATTAACCAATATGTCCTTCAACAATGCATGGATAAATTTTAATATGTCAGCTCAATGGACTGCTCTTCAGAGATAAAAATAATGATTTGTCAGTCTGTGTGAAAAAAATAATGATTTGTCAGTCTGTGTGAAGACATGAATCTAAATTCTAAGTAAAGAAACTAGGCTACATATTGCATGATTCCAATCATATGACATTTGGAAAAGTAAAACTACATGGATTGTAAAAAGATCAGCTGTTGTCTGGTGTTTGGAATTGGGGCTGAATATGAAGTACTTTGAATTTTTAGGAGGTTGAAATTATTTGGTAAGAATAATGCTGGTGAATATATGACATTATGCATTTGTCAAAACCTATAGAACTTTGTAGCACAAAGAGAGAACTTTAATGTATACTAGTTAAACAAACAAACAAACAAACAAAAAAAAAAAAAACATTTGGGAGAACAGAGGACCCTGTTTTGTCACAGAACTTAACAATCTAATTGTAACACAAGTGAGTGAAGCAGCCTCACTAAACAGGGGCAAGGAGAAAAACATGCTGATCTATATAACTTTGGAAATGAGTTGCAGCTATAAGACTACAGGCAAAAGGACTATACATATGCACTCTACTTCAGTTGGTAAAACCATATCCTATGAGGGTAGGGTTAACAACTCTGAAACCAATATACATATATAAGGGAATTGAACAATCAATTAAATAGATGGCAGATGCTGGGATCAGGTGCCTTATTGTGGCTGTGAGAAGAGACCATGAAAGGAAAAAGGTTAGAGCAGTTGATGTAGTAACTGCATAGAGCTGGAGACATCATGTGAACCCATGTTTAATGTTATGTAGATACATGTCGATATATATAGAATGTTTATGTGTGTGTGTAAAAATACACACATAATATTCCCCTTTTCTGTCCACTGAAAGGGCATAGAAGTACTAAATGCCAGTTGCAACCTGTACAATGTCCAGGTTTTGTTTCCAATACACATAAACTGAATGTATATATGAAATTACATATGTAAGTGAAAGTGACACAGTTGTGTCTGATTCTTTGCGACCCATGCACTATATAGACCATGGAATTCTCTAGGCCAGAACACTGGAGTGTGTAGCCTTTCCCTTCTCCTGGGCTTCTTCCCCACCCAGGGATCGAACCCAGGTCTCCCGTGTTGCACACAGATTCTTTACCAGCTGAGCCACCAGGGAAGCCCTAGAATACTGGAGCAGGTAACCTATCCCGTCCACAGAGAATCTTTCCAACACAGGAATAAAAATGGGGTCTCCTGTGTTGCAGGTGGATTCTTTATACCAACTGAGCTATAGAATTAAGAAAGGAGTATGTCAAGGCTGCTTATTTAACTCATATGCAGAGTGTATCATGCAAAATGCCAGGCTGGATGAAGCACAAGCTGGAATCAAGGTTGCTAGGAGAAATATCAATAATCTCAAATATGCAGATGAGATTTCCCTTATGGCAGAAGGCAAAGAAGAACTAAAGAGCCTCTTAATGAAAGAGGAGAGTGGAAAAATTTGGCTTAAAACTCAACATTCAAACAATAAGATCACAGCATCTGGTCCCATCACTTCATGGCAAATAGATGGCAAAACAATCGAAAAAGTTACAAACTTTATTTATTTATTTATTTTTGGTTCCAAAATCACTGCAGATGGTGACTACAGCCATGAAATTTAAAAATGCTTGGTGCTTGGAAGAAAAACTATGACCAACCTACATTGTATATTAAAAAGCAGCGACATTACTTTGCAGACAAAAGTCAGTCTAATAGAAAGCTGAGCGCTGAAGAATTGATGCTTTTGAACTGTGGTACTGGAGAAGACTCTTGAGAGTCCCTTGGACTACAGAGAGATACAACTAGTCCACTCTAAAGGAAATCAGTCTTGAGTATTCATTGGAAGGACTGATGCTGAAGCTGAAACTCCAATACTCTGGCCACCTAATGTGAAGAGCTGATCATTTGAAAAGACCCTGATGTTGAAAAAGATTGAAGGCAGAAGGAGATGGGGATGATGGAGGATGAGATGGTTGGATGGCATCACTGAATCGATGGAGTTTGAGCATGCTCTGAGAATTGGTGATAGACAGGGAATTCTGGTGTGCTGCAGTCCATGGGGTCACAGAGAGTCGGACACAACTGAGTGACTGAATTGAACTGAGCTATAGAATATCTAAAATATATCTAGTCATATGTATTATATTTACTGTATATATCTTTAAACTTTTATATTCTTTATTAAAAATAAGTATCCTTGGATAAATTATTGACTGCAGATACATAAGATGAGCCAGCAGCATTTTATATTGATAGAAAGGTAAAGAAATGTTCAGAAAAATAAACCAGTGTTTCAAAAAGACACAGGAGCCAACTGAAAGAGCTCCCAAAGCCTAAACCTAAAGCAAACTGAGCAAAAAAAAATGAATAAAATAATACTGAATTATAAGCTAGAGTATAAAATATTTAAGTCCATAGATTAAAATAAATGTTTGGATAAAAAATAAAGAAAGAAAATAGACTATTCTTCCAATTAGAAGAATTCAGAAGAATCTGTGCAGGTATTGCACCCTCAAGGAAGTGGTCTTTATCTCCCTACTCCTTAAATGGGGTCTATACATAGGCTATGCTTCAAAGAGAACCATATGGCATTGAAGAAAGAAACACTATTCAGCAGAGAAATCTGACAAACACTTCAGCCAGGTGGTCAAGATGAACCTCAAAAGTGATACCAAATTACAGTGTGTTCATTTGATAGAGTATGACAAGAATGACATTTGTCTCTGTAATTACTATTGCAAACGTAGCCTAACTTCAGTCCTAACCATGAGAGAAAAACATCAGTCAAACTCCAGTTAAGGTTCATTCTAAAAATATATATGGTTTATATTCATTGCTGTCAATGTCATTCATTTGTAACAAGGAGTATCTGAGAAAGTGTCATGGCCAAGAGCAGACGAAAGAGACAGGATCACTAAGTGTAGAGTGGTGTCCTGTGTGGGGTTCTAACGAAATCTGGATAAAGTATAAACTTCAGTTAACTATTACCTGTGACAACTACACTATCCTAATGTAAAATTTCATTAATAAGGAAAACTGGATTTTGGTTCTGTTGGAACTCTACAGTTTTCACAAATTTTATGAAAATCTTAAACTAGTATATCATTTTTAAAAGCTAATTTTTAGAAGTCCTGAAAATTTTACTTCATTTTAACTGATTCTGAGTAATATCATCTTGGGAATCTTTACTGGCCTGAACGGAAAACGCTTTCCATTGAGCAACCAGACTCCTTTACTCAAATATATGCGTGCGTGCTGTGCGTGCTAAGTCAATTTAGTCATATCCACTGTGTGACCCAGTGGACTGTAGCCCACCAGGCTCCTCTGCCCGTGGGATTTTCCAGGAAGAATACTGGAGTGGGTTGCCAGGCGCTCCTCCAGAGGATCTTCCCAACCCAGGGATTGAACCCAAGTCTCTTACAGTTCCTGCATTAGCAGGTGGGTTCTTTACCACTAGCATCATATTTGAGAGGTTCTTTACGACTAGCATCATATATGAGTAATTCTGTCTTATACGGAGAGCTAGTTTTAAATAATTAATTAAAACCAGGATTATGAATTCCTCCTTCTGGCATTTAATATCTCCTGACTCTTCCCTTTCAGAATACTGTTGTATGAAGGTCCTCCTTGGTGTTTATTGTTTGCCTCGCAAGTAGCAGATTGAATTTTCCACTTTCTCCTTATTTTTTTTAATTTAAATTTATTTATTTTAATTGGAGGCTAATTACTTTACAATATTGTATTGGTTTTGCCATACATCAACATGAATCCACCACGGGTGTACACACGTTCCCCATCCTGAACCCCCTCCCTCCTCTCTCCCCGTACCATCCCTCTGGGCCATCCCAGTGCATCAGCCCCAAGCATCCTGCATCCTTCATCAAACCTGGACTGGCGGTTCGTTTCCTCTATGTCATCGCAGCACTTTCTCCCTATTGTTTTGCTCTGCTATTCTTTGTTATACCCTTTGACTTCCCTTTGGCTCCTTCACTTAACCAGCTACTTTTAATTTTTATCATGCAATGCAACAACTGCAGAATATAATCAGATCTTAGTTCACTATTATATTTAAGAGTGTATTTGTACTATGCCTTTTCTTAATCTGCTTGAAATACACAAATAAAATCAGTTTAAGGTACAAAGTGTTCCCTAAGAAGGTGAAAGTGTTCATGAATCTGTTTCTTGAACTGTGTGCTTGGTAATGTGAATTAATTATTATATTTTGATACACGATCTGAGTCCTTTGCTGGTAGCTCAGTTGGTAAAGAATCCACCTGCAATGCAGGAGACTGGGGTTAGGTTCCTGCATCGGAAAGATCCCCTGGAGAAGGAAATGACAACCCACTCTGGTATTCTTGTCTGGAGAATGTCATGGATAGAGGAGCCTGGCAAGCTATAGTTCATAGACTTGTAAGAGTTGGACACTACTGAGCGATTAAACCACCACCACCACCTTGTCTGAAACCCAGTTTAGTGAGACGCAAGTGAACCGGCTGAGTGAGGGACTTGTATCACTGTTTTAAAGAATTGCATTCTGCTTATTATCACTTAGACCTACTGGCAAGTGACATTTCCCCTTTTTCAGAATATCCCAAAGTTCCCCTTATTTTTGAGTCATATCAAGTTTTGAATATTTTAAAGATATTTTTCAGTAATGATAATTATCTTGGCTTTAACTAACACCCAATTAGGAGAAGACTGATCTTAGGTAAAATTAAGTTGTGAGCCATTTCCTTTTCTGCTATTCTATGTCTGTGTACACAGTATCAAAGTGGTTCTAAGTTTAAGTTTTAAAGAAAGATAAATAGGGCTTGTATCCTAGCTAAGACAAAATATGTTCTTGAATATGATGATTTTATGGAAGCTACTACTCTGTTCCTCAAATTTCTAACTGTAAAGTAGGAATAATAATTTTACCAAATAGCTTTTTTTGTGAGCATTAAATTCAGTAATTTTTGTAAAATATCAGAAGAGCTCCTCTGTACAATCACAGACACTCAAAAATAGCTGCTTCCTAGCTATAGGAATCTTCAATATAATGCCACACAAATGCTCTGATGAAATATCCTACTATGCCATTATAGGCTATTCACACTTCATACCATTCACTTACTCTGATGGCACAGCTAGTGAGAAATATGATTATGTCTAAAACTTTGTGCTAAATTTCACATGTGAGGCAAGACTTTAGCAGAGGAGTCCTGCATAATGGATACCACCAGTGACTTAAGAAATGCAGACTGAAGTGGGGAAAATGGGACTATCTGAGACAGGACTTACAGAGCACAGCACTGTGTTTAGACCTGCCTCTGTGCTTCCCTGTTGGCTCAGAGGTTAAAGTGTCTGCCTCCAATGCGGGAGACCTGGGTTCGATCCCTGGGTTGGGAAGAGCCCCTGGAGAAGGAAATGGCAACCCACTCCAGTATTCTTGCCTGGAGAATCCCATGGACGGAGGAGCCTGGCGGGCTACAGTCCACGGGGTCGCAAAGAGTCACACACAACTGAGCGGCTTCACCTTACCTTACCTTACCTATGCTTATGTAGTTGCACTAGAATTCACACATTCTGAGGAATACATAGAAGCCTTGTGTGTGTGTGTGTGTGTGTGTGTGTGTGTGTGTGTGTGGAGGTGTGGGAGTTGGAAGCATAGAAGTCATGGATGTGTAGCATTAGATTTGCTGTGGCCAGAAAAAAAGGTAAAGAAATAGACTAAGTTTTTAAAATGCAGAATTTATAGGTTCAAAACAAAGTAAAATTCATTTTGGGTAAGAGACAATTTTGTTCTTGCTCAAAAATATCATCTGCTTAATCTGAATTGTTATCAGTAACTCACATTTGCATATTATATTCAGGTTTATTGTCAATCCGTATTATAAACAAGGTCTTAGTATCTTAACTGTTAAAAACATTTTAATCCTCCACTGACATCTTTGCCTGAACTTGTAAGCACTATTTTTCTTTATCTGTTTATACTTATCCTTACTATATTACCTCAGTTTTTGTGCTAAGTAGATATTTACTTACAAAAAGAATTGTAACTAAACTTTCTCCTGATGTTCTGGTCAGGCTATTCAGTTTTTGTTGTTGTTGTTGTTTATGGATTTACCAGTATTCTGACTTTTGTATAAATTGTTTATTTCATTATCTCATGCCATATTTCTTCTTTCTTATGTTGTTGCTGCTGCTGCTGCTGCTGCTAAGTCACTTCAGTCGTGTCCGACTCTGTGCGACCCCATAGACAGCAGCCCACCAGGCTCCCCCGGCCCTGGGATTCTCCAGGCAAGAACACTGGAGTGGGTTGCCATTTCCTTCTCCAATGCATGAAAGTGAAAAGTGAAAGTGAAGTCACTCAGTCTTGTCTGACTCTTAGCGACCCCATGGACTACAGCCCACCAGGCTCCTCCATCCATGGGATTTTCCAGGCAAGAGTACTGGAGTGAGGTGCCATTGCCTTCTCCGCTTTCTTATATTACTGATAGTTAAATTGCCTAAAACCTAGATACCTACCTGAGTTATAGTTCTCTTGGCCACTGTTCATTTCAAAGCATTTGCCTGCCAGAAGCCTGTTACCACCTAAATTTTCCTAGACTGTTTTCAGCGCTCACTGCATGGTGCGATACTGCCTGACCCCCTGAATTAGTCTTTTGTGTGGCATAGTGTGTTGAAGTACTCTCAAACCAGAAGCAAATTAGTCCTCAGATTTCTCCTGCTGATTCTTTCTGCTCTGTCTTTAAAAAATTGTCAGATTTATTAGGCATTACTCCTTTCTTTTGTGATGCCAAGCTGGGACTATTTTTAATCAACCTTTTTTTCTTATTAAGGACTTTGTGAGTATGGCTATAATTGACATTTCTAAAATTTCCTCCTTCAAAAATTCCTTTGTATTTTAAATGACCTGTCAGGGATAAATTTGTTACAGCATAATGAGATCTCATTTCCCCTTCTCCAGTATAAAATATGCTGGATTTGGTCAAGATGGGAATCCTATGGTGGGGTGGGGT
>SJYX01019641.1:344409-382203 GCA_006410675.1 Oreotragus oreotragus | reverse complement strand
CTATGGCGGGGTGGGGTGGGGGGGGGAAGAAATGAGGTGAGAAATGTAGTTTGATCGTTAGTGATCAGGGATAGAATCATGGCAAGATTGGGGTCAACCTGAATTTGCTACTCAGACAGTATGACTTCTGAGAGAGACTTCAGTCTGTGTCCTCAAGTTGGACAAGAAGGGTTACCCCACATGGCAGAGCCTGAGCTTAGAGTTTAGAGAACTGGCCTGAGGCTCATAAGAGCGGCTTAAGAAAGTGTCTATAGCCTCTTCCATGGGTGTTTCCTAGCATCTAGTCAAAGGATCTTGGATTAATTTATTCTTTTTTCTTCCATAAGAATTTTGAGTATTTATACTTTGGAGCTTCATAGGAGTTCTAGTGGCAAAGAACCTGCCTGCTAACGCAGGAGACATAAGAATTGGGAGTTCGATCCCTGAGAAGGGGCATGACAACCCACTCCAGTATTCTTGTCTTGAGAACTCCCTGGACAGAGGAGCCCAGCAGGCTACAGTTCATAGGGTCACAAAGAGTCAGACACAACTGAAGCAACTTAGCACGCATGCACTTTGGAGCAGGTTGGCTTTGGGAAGGTTAGGAATGTTGATTTTAAGTAAAGACATTGTTTACTATTTCAATAATTCTGTTTCCAGTGCTTATGGTCTTTAAGATAGTATGAGAAAGACTTTTTGCCCTTCTAGGTACTTCTCGCTGGTCTAAGAGTTAGATGGACATGAAATCAATTAACAGGAGAAAAATCAAAAGCCTTTAATGTTTATACATGGAGGAAACCCAAGAAAACTGAGTAATTGGCCAAAATGGCCAAAACCCTCACTTTAATATCATTTTCACCTAAAGACAAGTGAGGATGTTGGGGCTAGTGGTTTGGAAATTCAGAGCGAGGGAAGACAATAAACATGACATGGAGATGGAAAGACAAATGTTTGCAAAACAAGTGTTTTCTGAGCCATACAGAGACAACAGGAGATAGAGTGAATTTTTAACAAACAGACTTTGCTAGGTTCCCCCCTGTCTACCGCACATTCAGTTTAGCTCAGTCACTCAGCCATGTCCAACTCTTTGTGACCCCATGAATTGCAGCATGCCAGGGTTCCCTGTAGATCATAACTCCCAGAGCTTACTCAAATTCATGTCCATTGAGTCGGTGATGCCATACAACCATCTCATCCTCTGTTGTCCCCTTCTCACACCTTCAATCTTTCCCAGCATCAGGGTCTTTTCAAATGTGTCAGTTCTTTGCATCAGGTGGCCAAAGTATTATAGTTTCAGCTTTAGCACCAGTCCTTCCAATGAATATTCTGGACTGATTTCCTTCAGGATGGACTGGTTGGATCTCCTTGCTGTCCAAGGGACTCTCAAGAGTCTTCTCCAACACCACAGTTCAAAAGCATCAATCCTTCAGTGCTCAGCTTTCTTTATGGTCCAACCATCACATCCACACATGACTACTGAAAAAAACCATAGCTTTGACTAGACAGACCTTTGTTGGCAAAGTAATGTCTCTGTTTTTTAATATGCTGTCTAGGTTGGTCATAGCTTTTCTTCCAAGGAGAAAGTGTCTCTTAATTTCATGGCTGCAGTCACCATCTGCAGTGATTTTGGAGCCCCCCAAAATAAGTCTGTAACTTTTCCTATTGTTTCCCCATCTATTTGCCTTGAAGTGATGGGACCAGACGCCGTGATCTTAGTCTTCTGAATGGTCTTCTGAATGTTGAGTTTTAAGCCAGCTTTTTCACTCTTCTCTTTCACTTTCATCAAGAGGCTCTTTAGTTCCTCCTCACTTTCTGCCTTAAGGGTGGTGTCATCTGCATATCTAAGGTTATTGATATTTTTTCTGGAAATCTTGATTCCAGCTTCTGCTTCTTCCAGCCCAGCATTTCTCATGATGTATTCTGCACATAAGTTAAATAAGCAGGCTGACAATATACAGCCTTGACATACTCTTTCTTGATTTGGAACCAGTCTGTTGTTCCATGTTCATACTATAGACATCTCTGGTGAAGGCTCCCTTTCTGAAGCAGATCTTCTATCTATATCCTTTTAGGAGTTAGAAGAAAGGTCAAAGGTTCTTCCTGAGTCTTTTGGACCTTAAAATAATCAGTGTAAATTGATCTTCAAGACATATATTAATAAAACTAACAAATATTAAATACAAAGAAAAAATAATGAAGCAAGGGAAAAGCAACAAATGACATATAACATAAAACAACAAATAACAAGGTAGCGATAGCAGTAAAGAATTTGCCTGCCACTGTCAAGTCTTTATACAAGAATTGTGTAAAGGAGACACAAAACACAGCTTTGCTCCCTGGATCAGGAAGATTCCCCTAGAGAAGGAAATGGCAACCTACCCCAGTATTCTTGCCTGGAAAATCACATGGACAGAGGAGCCTGGTAGGCTACAGTCCATGGAGTCTTGAAGAGTCAGACACAACCGAGCAGACACGCACAACATACAAGGGAATCCCTATAAAATTATCAGCTGAGTACTCAGCAGAAACTCTGCAGGTTGGAAGGGAATGGCAAGATATCTGAATGAGATCCTTGTGGGTAGTGATCTTGATTGTAGGTTTTCCCCTTTCATCACTTTATTTATTTTTAACACATTGAGGAAACCAGAATTGAAAGAGACACATGTACCCCAAGGTTCATTGCAGCACTGTTTATAATAGTCAGGACATAGAAACAACCTAGATGTCCATCAGCAGATGAATGGATAAGAAAGCAGTGGTACATATACACAATGGAGTATTACTCAGCCATCAAAAGAATACATTTGAATCAGTTCTAATGAGGTGGATGAAACTGGAACCTATTATACAGAGTGAAGTAAGCCAGAAAGCAAAACACCGATACAGTATACTAACACATATATATGGAATTTAGAAAGATGGTAATGATAACCCTGTATGCGAGACAGCAAAAGAAACACAGATTTATAGAACAGACTTTTGGGAGAACAGACTTTTTGTGGGAGAGGGAGAAGGTGGGATGATTTGGAAGAATGGCATTGAAATATGTATACTATCATGTAAGAAACGAATCGCCAGTCTAGGTTCGATACAGGATACAGGATGCTTGGGGGCTGGTGCACTGGGATGACCCAGAGAGATAATATGGGGAGGGTGGTGGGAGGGGGGTTCAGGATTGGGAACTCATGTACACCCGTGGCAGATTCATGTCAATAAAAAATAATAAAACAATAACCAATAAATTTATCTTTTATTTTTTAAAAAAATAAAGTGATGAAAGGGGGAAACCTACAATCGAGATGACTACCCAGCAAGGATCTCATTCAGATTTTGATGGAGAAATCAGCAACAACAAACAAGCTTTAAAAATAAATGCTAAAGGACATTCTCTAGGCAGGAAACACAAAAGCAGGGGGAAAACCTCTAAAACAAATCCAAAATAATTAAGAAAATCATAATAAGAACATAAATATAATTGCCTTAAATGTAAGTGTATTAAATGCTCCAACCAAGAGACCACAGACTGGCTGAATGGATACAAAAACAAGATCTGTATATACCTCATCTACAAGAGACCCACTTCAGAGCTAGGGACATATACAGACTGAAAGTTAAGGGATGGAAAAAGGTATTCCATGCAAGTGGAAATCACTAGAAAGCTGGAGTAGCAATACTCAGATCAGATCATATAAAATAAAATTAAAAAAAACTTTATTAAATAAAGGCTAAAAGAAGAGATGGGGGATACTACATGATGATAAGGGATCAATCCAAGGAGAAGCAGCCATGTTCGACTCTGTGCAACCCCATGGACTGAAGCCTGCCAGGCTCCTCTGTCCATGGGATTCTCCAGGCAAGAATACTGGAGCAGGTTGCCAGTTCCTACTCCAACCAATCAGAATCAGTTCAGTTCAGTTCAGTCTCTCAGCTCTTTGCGACCCCAAGGACTGCAGCACGCCAGGCCTCCCTGTCCATCACCAACTCCCAGAGTTTACCCAAACTCATGTCCATTGAGTCGGTGATGCAACCCAACTATCTCATCCTCTGTCATCCCCTTCTCCTCCCGCCTTCAATCTTTCCCAGCATCAGGGTCTTTTCAAACGAGTCAGCTCTTCAAATCAGGTGGCCAAAGTATTGGAGTTTCAGCTTCAGCATCAGTCCTTCCAATGAATATTCAGGACTGATTTCCTTTAGGATGGACTGGTTGGATCTCCTTGCAGTCCAAGGGACTCTCAATAGTCTTCTCCAACACCATAGTTCAAAAGCATCAATTCTTTGGTGCTCAGCTTTCTTTATAGTCCCACTCTCACATTCATACATGACTACTGGAAAAACCGTAACTTTTGAGTAGATGGGTCTTTGTCAGCAAAGTTATGTCTCTGCTTTTTAATATGCTGTCTAGGTTGGCCAAAACTTTTCTTCCAAGAGGCAGGTGTCTTTTAATTTCATGGCACCAATCAGAATGGCCATCATCAAAAAATCTATGAGGAATAAATGCATCTTTATTTGAGGAAAGGGAACCCTCTTGCTTGGAATGTAATTGGTATAGCCACTATGAAGAATAGTATGGAAGTTTCTTTAAAAGCTAAAAACAGAGCTACCAAATGACCCAGCAATCTCACTTCTGGGCACATACCCAGAGAAAACTATAATCTAAAAAGATACATACACCCCAATGTTCATTGGAACACTATTTACAATAGCCAGACCATGGAAGAAGCAACCTGCATGCCCATCAAAAGAGCGATGGATAAAGAAGGTGTGGTGAATATATATACACAGTGTAATATTACTCAGACATATTCATAAAAAGGAAGTAATTTATGTCATTTTCAGAGATATGGATGGACCTGGAGACCATCATAGAAAATGAAATAAGTCAGTGAAACAAATATAATTGATTAACACATCTGTGTGGAATCTAGAAAAATGGTAAAGATGATGTCATTTGCAAAACAGAAATAGAGACACAGACATTGAAAACAAACTTGTAGATGCCCAAGGGGAATAGGAATAGGGTGGGGTGAATTGGGAGATTGGGATTTATATATATATATATACACACAAACTTTTATGAATAAAATAGGTAACTAATGAGGACTTACTATCATTCCCCTTGGAAACTGTCATTCTAAAAAATCATTTACTTTTGAAGAAAAGCTTAATTGTTACTGATGTGAAATATTTGTAGAAAACTGGAGGCCCACTTATGGAACCTATGATTATGATTCTATGACTATGTAACAAAAATGAAAAAAAAATAACTTCAGTATATCCTTTTGAGAAATACTTACAGTGTAAATACATACCATTAATGATCCGTGAATGTGTGGGCTTTGCAAAATTAGATTATGAGTGGTCTATAGTTCTCTCTAACACATTAAGAATGATACTAAATATGAAATTTTTCATGATTTCTATAACAGAAAGACAGAAAACGTCCCTGATTTTGTGTACTAATTAGTGCCTCTTTTATGGTACGATAAAATGCTTTAATGGTAATGTAGTAGGAAGTTATTTAACTTTTATCAACTCCTGAAACGATGTTTGCATTGTGCCACTAAAAATAGACATGGTATATAAGAGTAGCAGGCATTTTCATTGCAGCAGCTCAGGATGTGCCTGCTTGAGTAGACACCTGGACTGGAAGGTGGGTTTATAGTCTTGTCCTTCACTTTAAAGAAAATTATTGAGTGTCATTTATTCAGATGCTTCTGTAAAGACGGCAAATGGAGCATCTGAGGTAAATAAAGGTAGGCTGGAAGAACGAGGGAAGAATAAGAAATTTCTGTTATAAGGGAGGAAAACAACTTTCCATCTACCCTTCTAGGTTCTTGGCTGAGATGGCTTGTAATAAAAGACATATTAGAAGAGAAAAATAAATAGAACAGAATAAACCTGCCTATCTCCTGTGTACAGAAGAGAGACTCAGGAAAACGGAGTGACTCCCCCAAATGGCCCACGACACCATCTTAAATACCATCTTCAGCTAAAGACAAAAGAAAGCTATTAAGGGTGTGGGAGGTCAGTTATCAGAAAAGCACAGTAAAAAAAAAAAGGCATGGGTTATTAGGCAGGTTTGTCTCTGTGTGTGCGCGCATGCAGTCGTGTCCAACTCTTTCTGACCCCATGGACCATAGCCCACCAGGCTTCTTTGTCCATGGAATTTCCAGCAATAATACTGGAGCAGGTTGCCATTTCCTCCTCCAAGGCAAGTTTAAGTCTTGCTTTTCTACCAATACAGTGTTTCTTGAGATTTTGTCATTGTCTTCTTCTTGGTACAGAGAGAAATACCCTACAGATGGATACTTCCCTTATAAATGTAAGTGTCTCTTGCAAAAGGGCAACTTTTACTAGATTTTCAGAGCTTCTCTTTTGTCTGTTGTTTCTTAAAAACAGGGGATCTGTATCAACCTAGAACGGTGGTGTGGGGAGGGAAATGGGAGGGAATTTCAAAAGGGAGACAATATATAGATACCTATGGCTGATTCACGTTGAGGTTTGACAGAAAACAGCAAAATTTTATAAAGCAATTATCCTTCAATTAAAAAATAAACAAATTAAAAAAAACTAGCTAAAAATACACAGGATGCCAATGAGGCATATTTTGAGTGGTGTACTTTGCTACTATTTACTTATCCTGTCTTATTAGGGAGAGATTTGGTGACTTCTTTCTCCTCTGTTTCTCCTCGGTCCTACAGCTGTAAGGAACTGAATTCTGACACAGCTGGGAGTCAACTGGGAAATGGATTCTTCCCCAGAGCGTGCCTGGCTGGCCTCTTGACTTTGGCCTTGGGATTCCCTGAGGAGGGAGCCCAGACACACCTGCCCAGGCTTCTCACCAGCAGAACCCAATCAGAATTGTTGGACGTTGTTTTGGGTAGCTAGGTTTGTGGTGGTTTGCTACACAGCAGTAGAAAACGAATAAAGATAATATGGATGGCATCTCCTTGCTCTCAACTTTGACAGTTAAATGTATACCCTGTTTTCTGGGATAACATTTCCCAACTGTTATCGTGACTCCCTACCCTACTTGTGTACTCTGTTAAGAATTATAAGAGTCCTTGATATTTCTGAAGTACTCTCCCATTGGGGAAATTAACTGATGTGATATACTCTCAGCAAGGGTAGTAAACACTTTTTTTTTTTTAATGCTCATGATAAGCTTAAAATCTACAAAATTGCTCTTTAACTTGATGGGATATTTTTATCCTTGTAGATAGGATACTGATTTGCATCCTTTTGAAACTCTTCAAATCATAAATGCTCATTATACTTCTTCATTGTTAGCATGATCAAGCCTTATGCATGCACATCTAGCACCTCTTGAAATGGCTATAGTCTTTTGAGCAGCTAACTGCTGGAGAAAATGAGGACTGTGTTTCCTTGCATCTTGTTTTCAGAGCTGGATGGACTCTTCAATAGCAGATGTCTAACAAGCTGAACAGTTTCAAGGGCTTTGTTGATTGGAAAACATTATCAGTCAGTACTTTGTAAAGCAGGCCCTTCTAAATGTGGATCCAATAATATTTGAAGAAAACCATCTCCCAGTTAAGATTAACAAAGGACTACATAATAAAAATAAATCTTATTATAAAAGGAAGCAGTATACATTTTTTTTTTCAATTTGAGGACTAAATGCATTCATCACCATAACAAAAATGACCCAGCAATGTGAAGAACAAAATTTCTTAGTCACTAAGAACTTCAGAAAACGATTGCTTGGAACATTTAAATATTCTATTTGTACATATTCTATTGGTTATTTTTAATTTAGTAGGTCTGTTTGTCTCTTCTGTTACTTCTCCATTATTTTAGTTTCTAAAATTGTTAAAATAATGATATGGTTAGATAATTTATGCTTTCTCTAGATTTATAAAGCACAGCTTTATAGATAAAATCCACAGTACATATAATTTAAAGATGCTAAATTTTTAAAAATTAAAATATAAGGATAAAGATCTGAATATAGAGTTGCTCTATAATTTGAATACCACAGCTCACATCAGTTAAACATGAAATAAATGAGGTCATCATCCTATGAGTATGTTTATTTAGATTTATTTAGTTCCAGCTAATTGGGATTTGTTTTTTGGTGATATATAGGAAATAACTGGAAAATAATTTGAAAGGAGAAAAATACATTTATAAGTAATAATCAAAATTTTCATTTGTTTATTTTGACAATATTTTGTAACATATATTATACTCATTTTACAAGTGAGAAGAATACAGTTTATTTAGAATGTAATCTGCCCTTAATGATTTATCTATCTATGTAGCCAGTATTAAGATCCTGATCTTTGGATTTATCTCAGGATTTATCTAATTCTACTTTCATATAGTTACAAACAAACTCAAACAATCCCAATCAAAATTCCTGTTGAATTTTTTTTAGGAATACAATAAACTTACTCTAAGATATAATCAGAGAGAATAAGAACTGCAAAGAGTCCATTCATTCTAAAGGAAAGAGGGAAGGACTTATTTTAACACATTGTAAAATATTATTATTGGATGGATCAGTGGAGAAATATAAAAATATATACAAATATATGTGAATATATATGTGTGCCTAAGTATGTTTGTTACTTTTATCTATTTTTGTATTTCCCATTAAACTATAACTTGATGAGTTTTTATTGAAACCTATAGTTTAGTTCCATTACTGCAGGATTCTACCATTTCTTTCTTAGTTTTATAATTGAAATTCTTTCATCAAACAGTGAGGAGCATATATAAAACATATATAAAAGTTTGTCCTTGAAAGTGTATGGGTTGGTAGGAATCCCTGGGTTTCTGTGGTAAACTGCTACCAGTTATTCCCTTAAGCAACCAAGATGAAACCAAAATTAAAATGAATAGAAAACTTTGTCAAATCTTGGTAGATATGAGAGCCACACTCTGTTCTTTAAGCACCAGTTGCTCCAGAGCCTAACGATGGCATCCTGGGAAACTTGGAAGAAGCCTGTGCAGGGTGAGAGCTCTTCCAGACCTCTGGAGAACCTAGGCAAGGTGACTTTTCACACTGTCTCTTCCTTTCCAAATTCATACTCTCACGGATTTGGTTTTGGGATGCCCATTTGTTGGTTCTTTCTCTCTCCCAGGAACAGCAGTTTCCTTCGCGTTTGTCTCCTTTGTATTCTGAGAGCTTGGCTTGGTTTTCTCCCTGCCTGGGGCACACAGGTTGTTGGGTTCTTACATATGCAAGCAGCTCAGGCATCAGGTCTGGAGCCCCTAAAATATGGCTGGACAGAAATGTGGGTTGTACTCCATTTGCAAGTAGAGTTTTACCAACTGTGGCCAGTTCTGGGGGACTTGCCTGAGTCTGTCTTTTGCTATCTTTGGGAGTTGCTCTGGATCTTTGGAGGGTAGTGGGGATGCCTTTTTCCTTCATGTGTTTATCCAGTACCACAAGGTATATTTGTTATTTGTACCAGCTGAAACCTGACAAAATATTGGAAAGGATTTTCTAAGTAGTTCTGTGATCAGAAGTTTGCCAGATTGGAGGCTGATATTCAGAACCTGATAAGAAATTTATTTAAAAAGGTAGTTTTTCTATACATCTGTGTCTCTTTTGCTGTCTTGCATACAGGGTCCTCATTACCATCTTTCTAAATTCTATATGGATGCGTTAGTATACTGTATTGGTGTTTTTCTTTCTGGCTTACTTCACTCTGTATAATAGGCTCCAGTTTCATCCATCTCATTAGAACTGATTCAAATGTATTCTTTTTGATGGCTGAGTAATACTCCATTGTGTGTATGTACCACAGCTTTCTTATCCATTCATCTCCTGATGGATATCTAGGTTACTTCCATGTCCTGGCTATTATAAACAGTGCTGCAATGAACATTGGGGTACACGTGTCTCTTTCAATTCTGGTTTCCTTGGTGTGTATGCCCAGCAGTGGGATTGCTGGGTCATAAGGCAGTTCTATTTCCAGTTTTTTAAGGAATCTCCACACTGTTCTCCATAGTGGCTGTACTAGTTTGCATTCCCACCAACAGTGTAAGAGGGTTCCCTTTTCTCCACACCCTCTCCAACGTTTATTGCTTGTAGACTTTTGGATCGCAGCCATTCTGACTGGTGTGAAATGGTACCTCATTGTGGCTTTGATTTGCATTTCTCTGATAATGAGTGATGTTGAGCATCTTTTCATGTGTTTGTTAGCCATCTGTATGTCTTCTTTGGAGAAATGTCTGTTTAGTTCTTTGGCCCATTTTTTGATCGGGTTGTTTATTTTTCTGGAATTGAGCTGCAGGAGTTGCTTGTATATTTTTGAGATTAGTTGTTTGTGGGAGAGGGAGAGGGTGGGATGACTTGGGAGAATGGCATTGAAACATGTATAATATCATATAAGAAATGAATTGCCAGTCTAGGTTCGATGCAGGGTGCAGGATGCTTGGGGCTGGTGCACTGGGATGACCCGGAGGGATGGTGTGGGGTGGGGGGAGGTGGAAGGGGAGTTCGGGATTGGGAAGACGTGTACACCATGGTGGATTCACGTTGATGTGTGGCAAAACCAATACAATATTGTAAAGTAAATAATAATAATAAATAAATAAGAAAAAAAGATAGTTTTTTCTTTTCTGATTAGGTTCGATGCAGGGTGCAGGATGCTTGGGGCTGGTGCACTGGGATGACCCGGAGGGATGGTGTGGGGTGGGGGGAGGTGGAAGGGGAGTTCGGGATTGGGAAGACGTGTACACCATGGTGGATTCACGTTGATGTGTGGCAAAACCAATACAATATTGTAAAGTAAATAATAATAATAAATAAATAAGAAAAAAAGATAGTTTTTTCTTTTCTGATGTGGACCAATTTTTTAAAGTATTTCTTGAATTGTTACAATATTGCTTCTGTTTTATGCTTTGGATTTGTTGTTGCTATTGTTTTGGGAGGGAAGCATGTGGGATGTTAGCTCCCTGACCAGGGTTTGAAATCACATCCTCTGAATTGGAAGGCAAAGTCTTAACCACTGGACTGACAGGGAAGTCCCTGATAAAAAGCTTTTTGTTTTAAGTTTTCTCCCCTAAGCTAATTGAAACTGTGGACTCAAAGGGAAAGAAAAGCATTCTAGAGACAAACAGCTATAAAGCTAGAATATAAGAATCTATTGATTTCTGTTTTCATTGAAAATCTTGTCCAAGAATTAAAGAAGCAAAGTGAAGATAATGTAGTTAGATGGGTGGGTCGCCCCCTCAGGAACAGTGCTTCACTGCCTGTGAGGTACCACACTTTCCCAACCATGTGTTGTTTTTCTCTTGAATGAAGGACATCAAACACATGACTTCACTGTATTATTTTTGTCATTTGGCACGGTAACAAAATTCAGCGTGTGATCCCAGATTGGGAATGGTAAGACATTTAAAGAATATTATCAGGCTAGCTGACAGTGTTTAAAAATGGATTGTAGGTTAGAAAATATTGAATCAATGTTATTCTCTGACTTTGAAAAGTTTACTGTTGTTATATAAGATCACTTGTTTGCCCTTAGGACATACACAGTGAAATATTTAAGAGTAGAGGAGCATAGTTTCTGCAGCCTCCTCTCAAATAATTCAGAAAAAAAAATACAAATATGTATTTACAGTATGTGTGCATGTGCTCATATATGTAGTTTATATACAAGTTACCAAAAGAAAATTCTAAACCACCAATGCATATTCATGGACGGCATATGAGATAATTTGAGTTTTACTGCAACTTTGTGAATCTGAAAATTCACAGTTAAGAAATTTCACAGTTAAGAAAATCAATACCTTCCTTACCAAGGACACTGCAGACCAAGTTAAGAAATAAGATGACCGACTGGTAAGAGATCTTTCAGTGTCTAAAGTAAGTTAGGGATTATTATGTAAAACATTCAACAACCTGTTTCCAAAGGAGAAATTTTAGTAGAAAAATTTGTTAAGTGATATAAATAAACTCCTTAGAAAGAAAGCAAAAAATCTAAAAGTACGTGTGTAAAGAAATCACAGAAGAATCATTTGTGAGAAACACATACATTAACACAAGGAGCTATTACTTAAACTGTATAGTTGGTAAAAGATTACTTTCCAAAATGTGTCTGTCATATGCATATATCTTCCTTTACCTAGCAGGATATAGATGCCCCTACAGTTTTTATGAAGGATAAACACATTTTTTTTCTCAAATGTCTGCCTGTCAAACTGTGTGTCTGTCACTTGAAGAGCAAAATGGATAAAATGAGCTGAATGCACATCATGAGGTTTTACTAAATGTTTGAAGGAAGCGGTTTAGCAGTACAGCAAACATTGGTAAATATCCATAACATGCTGATTACTGAAAAAAAGTAAGACACATAATAAGGTATATGATACAGCAACATTTTGCAAGTTAAAGACATACACATAAAACAGTGATGTCAATTTTGCAAAATAAAATATTAATTAAACACATTGAAGTAGTTACCTCAATAAAGCTAGAATAGGGGACCAGTATGGAGTCGGACACGACTGAAGCGACTTAGCAGCAGCAGGAGCAGCATGGAGAAATAGATTTTAAAATCCCTGTATATATGGCCCTGAATCTTATCTAGCTTATACTGGCATTTCTGTACACTGTTGGTGGGAATGCAAACTAGTACAGCCACTATGGAGAACAGTGTGGAGATTCCTTAAGAAATTGCAAATAGAACTGCCTTATGACCCAGCAATCCCACTGCTGGGCATACACACCGAGGAAACCAGAATAGAAAGAGACACATGTACCCCAATGTTCATTGCAGCACTGTTTATAATAGCCAGGACATGGAAACAACCTAGATGTCCATCAGCGGATGAATGGATAAGAAAGCAGTGGTATATATACACAATGGAGTATTACTCAGCCATTAAGAAGAATACATTTGAATCAGTTCTAATAAGATGGATGAAACTGGAACCAATTATACAGAGTGAAGTAAGCCAGAAAGATTAGTGAGTTTTTAACTAAAAAACAAAAACACAGTTTTATATTATCTTCCAGGTATTATCCTAAGTACTGTATGAGTACTGACTCAGTTAACCCTCATCACAAATTAAGATAGGTTATACTAATAATATCCACATTGTGCAGATGAGGAAATCTAGTCACAGAGAGACTGAGTAACCTGCTCAGTGCCCTGGCGTATTCGGTGGTGGAGCTCACATACAAGCTTGGCTATCTGGCTAGAGATTGCATGGTGACCACTAGGCCATCCGGTCTTTACCAGTTATGTCTCTCATATATGTGACAAGCTGTTTCCTAGTGGCCGTGTTCCTCTCTGAAAACCAGGACTTAGTGTTCCTCTTGAGTTATCTTTGCAGCTGAGACATGTGGTTAGGAAGTGATCCATGAGTAGAGTTTTATAACATATAATTGCTGCAGGCTTGAAGAAAACTCAGGAAATCAAGGTCAATCTGAGTAAAAAATCCTTATTGTTTCATAGTCTTTTGTTTTTAGAGAACCATTCTGTAAGCAGCTTCAATAGCTTGTCTTCAGTTAACCTCAAGTTTCTAGAAAGTGTTTCATCAGGCTTAAGGGACTGATATCCACCCAGTTAAATCTCTGAAAATGCTCATTCTCACATAAGGAACACAGGCCTCATGAAATACACTCCTTTGCCATTTGTTCACATAACACAGACTTTGTTCTTAATCAGACATAGACCACCTTTGCTCTTTGTATGCAAAATATTCCTCATAAAGCATATTTTGTAATTATGGGCGTCTGAGTTTTTATAACAAATTTCATTGTTTTAATTTCCTATCAGTCATTTTTAGTGATTCTGCTGCAGAGATGAATCCAGAAATTTTTGTGACTTCTAGTTTTAAGTTTCAGTTCAGTTCAATTCAGTCACTCAGTCATGTCCAACTCTTTGCAACCCCATGGACTGCAGCACGCCAGGCCTCCCTGTCCATCACCAACTCCCAAAGCTTAACCAAACTCATGTCCATTGACTCGGTGATGCCATCCAGCCATCTCATCCTCTGTCATCCCCTTCTCCTCCTGCCTTCAATCTTTCCCAGCATTAGGGTCTTTTCAAATGAGTCAGCTCTTTGCATCAGGTGGCCAAAGTACTGGAGTTTCAGCTTCAACATCAGTCCTTCCAATGAACCCCAAGACTGCTCTCCTTTAGGATGGGCTGGTTGGATCTCCTTGCAGTCCAAGGGACTCTCAAGAGTCTTCTCCAACACCACAGTTCAAAAGCATCAATTCTTCGGCACTCAGCCTTCTTTATAGTCCAACTCTCATATCCATACATGACTACTGGAAAAACCATAGTCATTTAGAGGAATCATTTTAAGATATATATTACCAAAATCATAACTTCAAAATGAAGATACAATATGATATTTACATTAAGAGGTTTATATAAATATATTCATAACAATAATCCAAAATTGAGAAAATTATGTTTTATTTTTGCCTGCTCATTTCCATAATGCTTTATGTATGGTGGCAGTATTTCTTAAATTACTGAGAATATTTAAATATAGAAATTAGAAAGACAATTCAGGCTTTCCTCTGGCATGATTTATAAGAAGTTGTTTTAATTAGTAACATCTTAGATAAGCTGCTTTTAGGTTCACAACTTTTTCTTGGTATGTTGTTTGTTTTTTAGGACTTTTTCAAATGTAGTGAAAACTTTTTCAAGGTTTTTTTTTTTTTAATTTATTAACTCCATGTGTTTCAGTGAATTTGTTATCAACTTACTTTTCTGAAGTCCAAATGTTTCCATTACTAGGTCCCATGGAACCCACTGAAATTGGAAAATGGGTTTGGCTGACATCACCCGTTCAGATACAATGTGCACAACAGGTAGAAGCCATGGCAAGCTGTTGCTATGGAGTGACAGCCAGCAGTAAGCTAGCACTATAAGGAAGTGATCGACCCTCATAAACACAGCTAAAACAATCCCAGTAACAAATTACCATTACCTAACTTCCAGATTCTATTTTGTTTTACAAGGTTTTTCACTTTAGTCCTTTTTCTGTCCCAGGATCCAGTCTAGAAAGTGGCATTACATGTTACACTAATTTCACTGAGAAAAATTATAGCCAAAGAGTCAGAGTTTTATGCTCATGACCATCGTGCCGTTCCTGACCCTTTCTGTTCCAACAGTCTCTTTGCATGCTTGACTGTTACACAGTGCAAGCTCGGAATCATATGCCAGTCCTTCAGCAAGTCTCCCCTCTGCGGAACAAGGACAGATGCTTATCTGCACTGCCATGGTAGTGTGCTTCTCTGGGTAGCAGTCACTATCCTTCCAGAAACACTTTGTTCATGTTATACTTATTTCAACACTGAGCTCTTTGAGGGGGCAAAATACTTCATTCTTTTTCAACCTTAAATTCTGAATGTCTAGTGCAGTGGGAGACAAATTATAAGTTATTTAACAAAATGTGAAATGGACATAACTGGACTTTTTAGAGACTCCAGCTATTGTTTCCATCTGCATATTCACCTCCATAACAACAAAAATAAAAATGGACCCTATTATTCATAGAAATCTACTTTTGGTTCCTCTTTCTTCTCTGCTCCCCATCCCCAACTCATTAAAGCTCATTCAGGCTCATAGGCTTATATATGGGTCTGTGTGTGGTCAGGATGATGGTGAGCATATTTACAGTAAGCGTGTTTAGATTAGGCACTTCTAACCTTATGCACAACCAATACATTTTCAAGTTATAAAAATTAGAGACTAATTGTATATAATATAAAATAAAGTGTTACATTCTTAAAACGTTAGCCTGTAAGTTCTTAAAAGTAAGTTTTTGTTTTCTCTGTATGTCCCAGTGAAATATGGATAATAACTCCCAATACAACTTTTCAAAGGTGACTATATTTAAGAACTTGAAGAAAGTGAAATCATGAGCCCATATCTCTGCCTTAAAGCCAGCAATGCTTAAAACAACCAAGACAGCTTATTCACTATTGCACTAATTAATCTTCTTGTCTGTATGTTTTGTATCCTGAAAGGTGGTTTACTGGCTATAAATTAAAGGCCCATTCAATTTTATCAGTAGTTTCTCAGAGTTTTGGGAAGGCTGATTGGTTAATTATAAATTATTTAGATAAATTATATGTGTTGTGGGAAAAATATTAAAGTCCCATATATAAATTCTCCCTCAGCAACAACTTGCATAACAATCAAATTTACATCTTCAGTATGATAACACTTCTAACACCACAGCACATAGATAACCGCTTTAACTAAGAAAGTGGTATTTGCCAGCATTTGGGAGATTGCTTCTCTATCAACAAATTTTAAGTAAAGAACAAATAATGTTTATGTACCATACCTAACAGCACGGTCAACGTTTCGTAAATGAGAAAGATAAAGTGTTATTATTTTGCTCCTAGAATTAGTTAAATATTAGAATTGCCATATTTGCAAGATATAACTGAAGATGGGGCTGATCCATATTAACTAAAGTCTTCCTCTTGCTTAAAGCAATGATTTTAACTAATTTTCTCCATTTAATTGTGCATGCTTTCCCTATGCCTCCATTTTATGTTTTGTAACATTTTGAAAACAAACACACCTTTATACCAAGAATCAAAATTGAACAAGACAAAAAATATCTTGTGAAATTCATATAATGCAAAAATTAAAAACTGACTTAAAGAGTGTCCTTTAAATTAATAACCCTAAAATCCTTTCTAATCCTACTTATTAAATTTCAAAATTATTTTCTACTTCAGAATAATTTATTTATATAGAGAGCTAGAAAAGGTC
The DNA here is from genome assembly GCA_006410675.1 of Oreotragus oreotragus. Lineage (NCBI taxonomy): Eukaryota > Metazoa > Chordata > Mammalia > Artiodactyla > Bovidae > Oreotragus > Oreotragus oreotragus. The sequence continues at coordinate 365,494 of SJYX01019641.1, read as the reverse complement.
AGTTTTCATTCCAATTCCAAAGAAACGCAATGCCAAAGAATGCTCAAACTACCGCACAATTGCACTCATCTCACTCACTGGTAAAGTAATGCTCAAAATTCTCCAAGTCAGGCTTCAGCAGTATGTGAACCATGAAATTCCAGATGTTCAAGCTGGTTTTAGAAAAGGCAGAGAAACCAGAGATCAAATTGTCAACATCCGAACAATCATCTAAAAAGAAAAAGAGTTTCAGAAAAACATCTATTTCTGCTTTATTGACTATGCCAAAGCCTTTGATTGTGTGAATCACAAGCAACTGTGGAAAATTCTCCAAGAGATGGGAATACCAGACCACCTGACTTGCCGCTTGAGAAACCGATATGCAGGTCAGGAAGCAACAGAACTGGACATGGAACAACAGACTGGTTCCAAACAGGAAAAGGAGTACATCAAGGCTGTATAGTCACCCTGCTTATTTAACTTATATGCAGAGTACATCATGAGAAACGCTGGGCTGGAAGAAGCACAAGCTGGAATCAAGATTGCCGGGAGAAATATCAGTAACCTCAGATATGCAGATGACAGCACCTTTATGGCAGAAAGTGAAGAGGAACTAAAGAACCTCTTGATGAAAATGAAATAGGAGAGTGAAAAAGTTGTCTTAAAGCTCAACATTCAGAAAACGGAGATCATGGCATCCAGTCTCATCACTTCATGGGAAATAGATGTGGAAACAGTGGAAACAGTGTCAGACTTTATTTTGGGGGGCTCCAAAATCACTGCAGATGGTGACTGCAGCCATGAAATTAAAAGACGCTTACTCCTTGCAAGAAAAGTTATGACCAACCTCGATAGTATATTGAAAAGCAAAGATATTACTTTGCCAACAAAGGTCTGTCTAGTCAAGGCTATGGTTTTCCCAGTGGTCATGTATGGATGTGAGAGTTGGACAGTGAAGAAAACTGAGCACCAAAGAATTGATGCTTTTGAAGTGTGGTGTTGGAGAAGANTTACTCCTTGGAAGAAAAGTTATGACCAACCTCGATAGTATATTGAAAAGCAAAGATATTACTTTGCCAACAAAGGTCTGTCTAGTCAAGGCTATGGTTTTCCCAGTGGTCATGTATGGATGTGAGAGTTGGACAGTGAAGAAAACTGAGCACCAAAGAATTGATGCTTTTGAAGTGTGGTGTTGGAGAAGACTCTTGAGAGTCCCTTGTACTGCAAGGAGATCCAACCAGTCCATCCTAAAGGAGATCAGTCCTGGGTGTTCTTTGGAAGGACTGATGCTGAAGCTGAAATTCCAGTACTTTGGCCACCTCATGCGAAGAGTTGACTCACTGGGAAAGACCCTGATGCTGGGAGGGATTGGGGGCTGGAGGAGAAGGGGGACAACAGAGGATGAGATGGCTGGATGGCTCGATGGACATGAGTTTGAGTGAACTCCGGGAGTTGGTTATAGACGTGGAGGCCTAGCGAGGTGTGATTCATGGGGTCGCAAGAGTCAGATACGACTGAGCGACTGAACTGAACTGATAGATAAAGTGTCAAGGGAGCTCCAGTGTATATCTTTCTCTGTGTCTATGAGTTGCTGTGTGTATTTGCTTGCTCATTAAGCTCTTCTACATGGTCAATGCAATAATGATTTTTTGTAAAGCTGACTTTGACATGAAGGGTCACTATGTTGCCCAAAGAAAAAATTTCTCATTGTTAACATTCATTCAGCATGTAGACTGTAGGTAGTCTGTATTTCTACTATCAATATTTATAAATATCTTAGGTAAAATGTTAAAAATATTTTCACTGCAAATATGAGAAAAACGGGATGGTTTGAGAACCTTGTGACTTGGGCTTCAGGTTAACAGACAAATCTGTAGAAGTTTTAGTGATTTCATGATTCCTATAAAGACAGAAATTGGTCACAGGTTGAAAATTAAACTTTTTACTGGTAGAGACAGTTAGGTGCCTACCACATATTTATTATCCTCTTATTTTAAATGTGTGTGTGTGTGCACGCATGCACACATTTGTGTCTAGTAGTCCAAAAACAGGAATTCTTTACTTATAATCCAACTCTTTGAGTTTAGTTTCCTCTGTGCCTCAGTATCTTCTCATCCTTTGATCTTCATTTATAAAATGTATCTAACGGTTATGTACTGTCTCTTGACAAGGTTTTTGGAAGAGGCAAATATGCCAACGTGATGTGGAAGCTTTTAATATAAGTTAATTTAAAATTTTTAATGTGTAATAACATTAAATGTTGAAATAGTTTATATTGAAATATGTTTTTAAATAGAATGAGAAAATACACTCATAATCTAAACTAGTTTAAACTAACTTGAATGACAGTAAGTCACTTTGAGATGGGTTTGTACTTTGGCTCAGTTTAATTGTGACACTGCAAAAATCTAGAAGCATAAACCACTTTTAACCTGTTTCAAAGTATAGGAAACTGGGTTGTCTCATTACAGATATCTGCTTTTTTGCAGAGTGGATTGACCACTGGACTAGAGTAACATCTAAATATGGGTATGAAAATTAGGTTTCACAGTGAGGAAGTTAAAGGTGGTTGAAAACCACAATAGTTTTATGGGACACATATTTGTTGATTAAGTACTCCAGGCACCTGTAATGTAATCTAGGACAAGCCAGACATTTTTGTCAGTCTCAGGTTTGGAAGATACAGGGTTTATGTGATTTTTGCAGGAGTGGATATAAAGGAGATCATTTATCTACTTGTGGCTGATATTGGAGGTCTGCCATGCCCTCTAATTCTTTTCTTAAACAAGTCCCATATTAGTGCACAAAATATCAAGAAGTATATTCATAAAGATATGTTTTTCCTTCTACCAAATAATAGTAGTGGTAATGACAATAGCTAAAATGCTTTAAGTACTTTTACTTAAAGTAAGTACTTTAAAGTACTTTTACTTAAGATCATCAAGCATGATATTGCATATTTCAATAAATATATGAGTTATGTACTATTATCATTGCTGTTTTAAAGATGAGAAAAGTGGGTATTAAATGAGTTAAATAATTTACCCAAGATCACAGAGCAATTGCGGTTCCAGAATTGAAACAGAGGTCTTCTGACTCAGCTCCTCCATATTCTTAAAAATTATATTCTTACCATCACATATAGATAGGTGGCTACAATATATAGGCATACTTTGAAAGTACTGTGGGTTGGGCATGACACTGCAATAAATCTAATATTGTAATACATTTAATGTTGCAATAAACTAAGTAACACTAATTTTTCAGTTTCTCATTGCCTATAAAAGTTATGAGTATATAATATTGTAGTCTATTAAGTGTGAAATGGCATTAAGCCTAAAAATATGTATAAACCTTAATTTAAAAATGCTTTATTGCTAAAAATTGCTAATCATCATTTGAGCCTTCAGTGAATCAAAATCTTTTTGTTGGAGAAGGGTCTTTCCTCAGTAATCATGGCTGTGGACTGATCACGGCGGTAGTCGCTGAAGGTTGGGGAGCCTATGGCAGTTTCTTAAAATAAGACAACAATAAGTCTTCTATACATCAATCAATTGTTCCTTTCGTGAACAATTTCTCTATAACATGCAGTTCTGTTTGATAGCATTTTGCCCTCAGAACTTCTTTCAGAATTAAAGTCAGTTCTTTCAAAATCTGCTGCTGCTTTATCACATAAGTTTATGTAGTATTCTAGATCTTTTGTTGTCATTTCAATAGTCTTTATAGTGTCTTCACCAGGAGTTCAGTTCAATTCAGTCACACAGTCATGTCCGACTCTTTGCGACCCCATGAACTGCAGCACTCCAGGCCTTCCTGTCCATCACCAACTCCCAGAGTTCACTCAGACTCAAGTCCATCAAGTCGGTGATGCCATCCAGCCATCTCATCCTCTGTATTAAAACAAAACAAAAAATGAAACAAAGAGGTTCTGTGACTTGACCAAGGTCATATAACAAGTTAGGGTAGATCACTTATCTTCCTGAGTCAAATCAAGTCTACACTGTTCTCAGCGGCTGCAACTGGTCCAGCCCGGGATACAGGTCGCAGTGTTCCTCTCTGAACAACTTGCACTTGGAAAGGGAGGCAACCTTCAGAAGTCCCTACTGTCCTCCTGGGACCAAACACTGTCTCGGTGATTTGAAAATGCTTGCATTTTAGAAATAACTACAAAACAGAATCATTCATTATGCCCCTCCGCAGCAAAGACAACCCCTGCCTTGCCATCTTGTCATTGATATTTTATTTGTGGGGAGGCATTCCTTCTCCTGTTGCTAGCCAAAATTATTTGTAGGCTAATAATTTATTCACAAAATTACCCTTCTTATTTGTGTTTCAGACATATCTTTCCTAGGAGACTCAACATATTTAATGGTAGCACTGCAATAAAACAGTGCAATTTGTAACTTAATAGAAAAAAAGTATGTTAACAATACAATATGGTTTCCTATGAAGAACAAAAGAATTTCCTCCAAATGTTTTGGCCCTGAGGCATGGGAGGGAGAGCAGCAAGGCACTGCTGCTCACATGGTCCTCAAGGGTAATTTCCCAGCAAAAGCTGAGAGCATAGGTCATAATCCATGACCAGCACTGGTGAAAGACAAGTTAACTGACAGCAATAACATGTTCTGTTTCCCCAGTGTGATCTGTCTGCCAGACAGGCCAGTGTGCAATTTTTTTATGTGCAAAATAAGAATGAAAATGGGCCAAAAAGAAAACAACATCACCAAAAATACAGGGCAAAAGGAAAAACCAACCAGCGCTAATGCAGATCCATGTAACTAAAACAAAATGCTCCACACTTTTAAGGTACCATTGGCATCACACATCTTTCATTTTCGCCTAAATAAATCTGTCTTCAGCCCTCAGTACCAAATTAGTACAACATCTGGTATCTTCTTCTCATCACCCTCTTTAAAACATGCAACAGGCCTGGGAGAGAGGTGAGGCAATTCTGACACCCTCACCTGAAGAAGAGAGAGCCTGAAGTCAGAAGAGTCCATACCTACCTCTGCTTTTCACCGTATAACCTGGTGTTGGAACTGCATTGTCACCTTGGCCTACTACTGATTTAGGTCCCTACAGAGACCACCTTGGATCTTCATGGGAATATGATTCTACTCCCTCAAGAGTGGTTTTGATCCAGAATATCATGAGTTACCAGAATCACAGCTCTGAGCATGCAGCTCTTCCCTGCACAGCCATCCCTACAAGGACCAAGCATTTTCACAGTGGTTCAAGGTTCATCCTCTTGTGGACACAGAGCTACTATCTCATCTCTTTCTCAGGGGTTCACTACTTTTATCCTCCATAAGATCAAGTAGCTTTCCTCTGGTACCAGAGGGAGCATCTGTCCTAGAAAACAAACAATACTCCCCTACCCAGGATCCTGCCTTCCCTCACTCTCTATTCCTATCTCAGGATACCAACTCAGATGCTGAAACTGGAGAAAAACAGAGGGCAACAGGAGGACTTCCTAAAGGCAGTACTCAGAGTCCTGGCTTCCTTTGCTTTTCAAAGTCAGCCTCACTTTTCTTCTGGTTCAGTGTGCTACTCCCATCTTGCAAAAGAGGAAAATAAACAGAGAAACTGATTGGGCTATGTTACTGAGTCATTATAGAGTTTCAGAACTAGAAACTCTGAACCTCTAATACTCAGCTCTATATTCCAGTTTGACAAATGGAGAGATGATAATAAAGAGGAAACTTCCTTCTTCAGAATTTTTGTGTTTTTTTTTTTATCCTCTCTTGCTTGTTGTCTCTCTCTCTCAACTCTCTCTCACACACACATGCAACTATAATACACCATTGTATAGCTATTTAAAGCAATGGTTCTGTAAAGAGAAATAAGAGTTTCTTGGGTGTGGATTGAGGTCAGGAATGCCTTGCACTGAGAATCTGGTAAACATTCTCAATGGAACTAGACTGGTACACTAAGGCCTGTGGCATTATGGAAGAATTCTTGGTCTTCTTTTAGACCTTTTTATTCAAAGGACAGATAAAGAGGAAATTCAATCTGCGTGTTAGCCCATTTAAAGAAGGAAAAAAAGTAACTGGAATCCTTTGGAGAGTTTATTAGAAAAGCATGGAATTTTTGTTATTATCACTCTAGTATTTTCTCTTTATAACATGAGAATAGTGTGATGATATCCAGACCTTGGTCAGAGGCATGATTTTTCTTTCTAATTCATATTCAGGGGTACTAAGGTGTGATTTTTTCTGTAGGGCTTCTTTACATATTGGTGATGGGTGGTATTTCCTAAAAATGAACTTTGGATCTTTCTCCAGTACCCCTCTTAAATCCAGAGCTCAAGCAACGAGGGCACTTTATGGGGGTCTTGGGCTTTGGAGGGCCCTGTCTAAACCTTATACAGGGCAAGGAGTCCATAGGGCCAGGGTATATGCCAATCTGGAACACACACCTCTGATTGTAAACCACACACTGGGCACCTTAGATCTGGGATTCCCACCCAAATAGCCCAGAATATATCTAGGGGGCTTGTAGAGCCTCATACAAGAGAGTATTCTTCTGAGAACAGACAATGCAACCCAAGTGCACGTCCCCAGGTCTGAGCTGTGATGGAAAGCTAGCTGTTTGTGGGCTGAGGATGGGGCAGACAGATGGAGTTTGGACATGTGGATGCAGGCATGTGACTGCCTTGAACCCTCACAGGAGATGGGGGGGAAAAGGGTAGGCCTCAGTGGACTAGGATCTTGGGAGAGGGGTAGTCTCCATCTATGCTCTTGCCCCAGGCCCTACAAATGAAATCAATATTGTGTGTGTGTGGAGGGGTGGCAGGGGGTGGGGAGACTATTTCTTTAATCTCCCAAGAAGCAAAACCTCATAACTAGATTCATGGCCTCCTTCTAACTCATCCTCCACAGTGTAACCAGCATCATCTTCAAAAACACAGACATGATCTTATCAAGTCTCTGTTGAAAAATATTTCTATAGCATCTGTTAATTATAATATCATAAGCAAATTCTGAGTACGTAAAGTATCTCATGATCTGGCTAGGTCCTGCTCATTGTTCCCCCTCCCACCACCACCACTTACTGTAGCTTATATACTGACCATCTTGGGTAATCTTTTGATTTTTATTTTTGTTAAAAGTTTTTTGTGTGTAGACCATTTTTGAAGTCTTTATTGAATTTTTTTGTTACAATATTGCTTCTGATTTATGTTTTGGTTTTTTAGCTGTGAGGTATGTAGGATCTTTGCTCCCCACCCAGTGATCAAACTCACACTCCTTGCACTGGAAGGTGAAATGTTAACCATTGGACCACCAGCGAAGTCCCTCTTTTGATTTTTAAATGCAATCTGTTCACTCAAGCTCATGTACTCTTAATCATGATGTCCCTTTCTCTGATTAGCATATAGAAGGTACAAAATAAACTTTTGCTGAATTGAATTGAAATTTACTGACAAGACAGAACAATTTTTGAGGAATTTTAGAAGTTTGTTCTCTTTGTATTTCCCATGTGCCCTTTCCCACCCTTAATTCTAAGCAGGTTGCCAACCCTTTTGAATTTCATTGTCTTGGGAATGTTTTTTCGGTATAAAAAGCGTACACTTCTTTTTCAATTCATAGGTTACTCTCATCTATAATAAAAGCCTAAACCCTCTTGAGAGATTATACTTCAGAGGGGAAGTATGCTCCAGTGGTGGCCATGGGAAGATGATTTGTAGGAAAACATAAAAGGAAAAGGAAAGAAATAACCAGAGACTAAGATGGGGCAGAAAGGGTGTTTTCAGTTGGCATGCTGACTTCAAGGTTATTCCGCATAGCTGGCGCGCTGGCCCCAAAGGCCCACAGTCCTAATGGAGTCACCACAGTGTGCTCCACGGCATCTGGAGGAGGTGTTCCTACTGGTGATGAGCAGGTGATGGGTTGCAGAGGGAGATCACACTCTCTATATGCCAGGGCTGTACTCACACTATATGCTTGCCCAAAGGCAACCTCAGGTACCAAGAAAGACCCTAACTTAGTCCCCTCCATCACCAACAAGCAGAAATTGGGCTACCCTTGTCAAGAAGACAACAGTGCTGCCATGAATTGAAACGGTGGTGTCATCTGGTTCTGGCTGCACAAAGGCAAGGCCTAGCCATGTCCTCGGTGTGGAGCCCATTACAAGCTGGTGCCCCACCAGCTGGCCCACTGAGCCCCTGCACTAACTCACCCCAAATGTGGGTATAAAATTTCTTCTTTCTAGTAAAGTGAGCCATTACATTGGCTCCTCCTCCCATTAAAAAAAACAAAAGTGGGGACAGAGAATAGCAGGTTCCTAAATCTGGTGTCAATATCTTGGAAGAGTCCAGTCCTCAGAAGGGTTGATTTGCTGCAGGATTAAGAAGCTATAGAGGTAGATGTTGATACAATTTCCACAGAGCTGGTTGGACAATCTGTCATATGCCAGACTGTGAAACTAAGTTCTCTGCAATATTAACCAAGTAAGCCTTTCTCTCTCCTAAATACAGTAAGTTCACATTTAGCCAATGAGAAAATGCTAGAATAACGATACAACAGCCTTCTGATCAGAACATGGGTGTGTGGCTCAATGAGTGAGGATCTTTTCTAGCTACTCTCTTGTAACCAAGGTGATGTACTCGTTGGTCCCCAGCTTATCTAATAGAGTTTGAATCTGATTTCTTCAGGCTTTGTCTACAAAAGAAAATATTTTCTAGCCCCTTATTATTCTGTCCCTCCATCCCATCACATTTTTTTCCTACACAGCTGATAGTGTGAGGCCAATCATGGAAGATGAGCTCAATAGTTTCCCGGGAGCTGCTTCTGCTGGCTTCATGAAAGACATTCCTCAGTAGACACAAGCAAGAGCTACCCACTCTAGGTGCCAGCAACCCAGACAGCTCAGTCTCGGAAGCTCTTATCTAGTTAGGATGAAAGGGTATTACTGTAGAGAACTGTACTGTAGGTTTCTCAAAGACATGGGACTTGACAATCAGAAATCAGATACAAAAGATAAACACACACAGTCAAATGCAGGCATCTTCTGTCTACTTACAGGTCATTTTAAGTCTCCCAGGAACTGCTGCTTTATTCTCATTGTGCAAAGCAACTTATAGGTGTTTCAAAATGGCCTGTCAGAAAGCAGCACAAGCTGTTTTGGCTGAAAAAGCCCTCATGTACCAAGATGTTTGCCTTGAAATCATCCTACAAGCACCTGGAGTCAGCTCAGAACAAGCTGAGCTGAAAATTGAGATTCACTTTCCTTCTCAGTTTCAGTCATTCAATTGGATTGAAGTAAGTCAACCTAACTGACTAAATGAGTCTATCTCAATAGCCTACCAAATGTTGTTTGGCACACCCACACACACATACATACATAAATCTTCCTCCAATACACAGTAATACCCTGGGAGAAAGAAAAGTTTCCAAGAAAAGTTTATTAAGGCGTATTTGAAAGGTTAGAAGAGTCTAGCCTGAGCATGAATGCTGATTTATTGTTCATAGGTGTGCTACTCACCAAGTCACCCGACAAACAATCTATACATTCAGCCTTAGCTACTTAGAAGAGAGCTGATAAATGAGTAAACAAAGCTTTGGTTATAAAATCAAAAAGCACTTAGCTGTTCCCACTCACTAGGTGACTATGCATTTCCCACCTAGAGAAGAGACCTACATCAAAATTTCCTGGAGCTCCTCATTCAGCTTTAATGCTCATAAATAATGGTGAAGATATCCAGGCCACCTTGGGTTGTTCTACTCCCTTTCTTCTTGGGAGCCCAAAACATTTCACCTAGACCAGCATTTACCCCTGTTGAGATGACAAGTTAAGACCAAGATCATCAGCTACTTGGTAGGCCCTCTTGTTCCTTCTCTCTGTTTGGATTCTTCCTCAGTCGGGACCTGTATCTCCTAGTAGGACATCTGTTAAGCCTTCTGTCTGCAAGGGGCCTCATTTAAATGTAAATCAAAATCAAAACATTTCTTCCAGACTGAAAGTCAGATGTGGTCCTATTGTGGCAAAGCTGAAACCATTCTTTTCAACTCAGTGAGTTCAGAAACTGTTAAAAGTATATGTACTGGAGAGAAATTAACATTTTAATACCATTTCAAACTTTTGCCTCTGTTCTATTTTGGGTTCCAGCACTGTTTCAGCCAAAAGTTGCATGAAGAATCCTCTATGCTCAGCATGGAAATTCAAATGTTCTTATTTAACTTTTAAGACTGTTGGACATTCTAAGGATTTGATGTTTCTCCAATATTTGAGAAGTTAACTCATGAGAGTCTCACTTTTGAGAGCTCTGAAAGGTTTTAATAATAGTCTTCTTTTATATATGTTTAGTAAGTGACTCTTTGGATAATTTACTTTCTTGGATCACATCTGTCTGTTGTTTTCCCAGAACTTGTTCAAACAGTGGCAGAGGGACAAGTCTCCCCTAACTTTTACAATAGAGGAAGATTTGCCATTTAGAAGTTAAACAGCAACAAAAATAAGAATGCAACACATTGAACCTTCTATATTTCGAGAAGTGTATTGGACCACACTGATGTTTGGAAGAGAGCCAAGCCTTAGATGCTTTTCATTTACATAGGAAATAATGAGCTTGTTTATGCTGGAGGAAGTGGGACTGCAGGGAACTAAAAGGGCCCCTGAGGACATGCGAGTTGGCTTTCCAAGCCCCTGCACAGTGAAGTGTGGACTGGGAGCCTGCAGAGTGGACAGGCAGCATGAGTTTGGGAACACAGTCCTCCAGATGCCTGCCCCAGCATCACTGGACAGAACTGCCTTATGAGGTCAGCATCTGTGTCTACCATGCCATCAAGGCTCCCACCGGTCTCCTAAGTTAGAGAAATCTCAGCCTGCATAATATATTCTTAGATTCTCCAAATCTACCACTTTGTCATACTATTCCTACTTCCTAGAGAGTCTTCCATTGCCATTACCTTAAACAAAGGTCCACATTCTAGCCAGTCACTTCTTTCCTAAAGCAGATCACCACACCAGCTAAAACTCTGCTTCTGAATTGCCACCACCCTATAGCTTTGAGATGCACCACACACTGCAGGGTGAATTAAGTGTGTGGACCCTTTGTCTTCCCTTTCTGATCATAGGTACCCTTTGTCTTCCCTCTCTGATCAATGATAAAGGCAAGGATTATACATTATTTTGCCCTCTTATCCACACTCCTCCAACAGCAAGCACAGTGCCATGCACACAGCAACTATTCAATATTGACTGAGTGAAAGGACAAATGAATACTTTAAAGAGTCTCCAGCAGCCAAAGTTGATTGCAGAGACAAATAATGAATGACTTCCAGGAGGACTCAGCTACTGAAGTGATCAGATTTAGCCCCAGCTCCAGATATGCTACTACTTACGTATGTTGTGATGAGTATATAAAATTTTATACAATCTGTCACTAATAGGCTGGTTCTGCTGTAGCCCTCTTTCTCCTTACAAGCATCTCTCTGATTAGTGAGGGGAAAAATGCCCATACTTCTAGTTTTTAAGACTAAAGAGGACAAGTAAATTATTCAGGGAGTTTGAACTTTCATGCCTTGGGACTCATCTGCTGCTGCTGCTGCTGCTAAGTCACTTCAGTCGTGTCTGACTCGGTGTGACCCCTAGATGGCATCCCACCAGGCTCCCCCATCCCTGGGATTCTCCAGGCAAGAACACTGGAGTGGGTTGCCATTTCCTTCTCCAATGCATGAAAGAGAAAAGTGAAAGTGAAGTCGCTCAGTCTGTCCAACTGTTAGCGACCCCATGGACTGCAGCCCACCAGGCTACTCCATCCATTGGATTTTCCAGGCAAGAGTACTGGGGTGGGGTGCCATTGCCTTCCCCGTGGGACTCATCTACAAAGAATGAAACCTTTGTAGATCCGGGGTGATGGAATCATGAGTATTCTAAAGCTTTATGTATTTTTTTATATTTAAATTTGTTTTATAAAATAAAAATGAGATATCCTTAGCAAATAAAGAGAATATACAAGGGGAAGAGGGAGTCAGGATATCTTCTAAAGATCACTAGGCTTTCACCTGTATCTATTTTACCTTTTTCTCCAGAATTTTGCTGGCTGCAACTAATTTCTCAACTAATGACTAATGACTTTCCCAGCCTCTCTTGTGGCTTGGTGTAGTCAAATGGCATAGTCTGTACGATGGGTTGTGAAAAGAAGTAACCTAAGCAAATCGTAGATTATGTTCTTGAAATCAAACCACGTCTTCCACTTATCTTTCCCTTCCTAGTGGCTGGGACACTGAAAAGGGGGAGTGAGACTGATGAAGGCAATGTCCTAGGGGATGAGAGTAAGAAAACAGGAAGAACTCTGGGTCCCTGGATAACCTTGTCTAGGGCCATCCTTCCCCGGGACTCCCTGCCAACCTAGACTTTTATATATGAGAGAAAGAAACCTCTGTCTGGTTTAAACCACTGCTATCATGGTTTCTGTTACAGCAGCCAAACTAATATCCTGACTAATAAAGTACGATGTGGCATCCTTATTTTTGGAAAATTGAAGTGATTCTAAATGAGTGGTTAGGGGTGTGTGTGTGGACATGTGTGTATGACTAATGACAACCCAGGTTTTGCAAACTGGCATTAGGAATCAACCATCAAGCCTTCGTTAATGCCTTGGTAAGTCTCTAAAGAATCAACAATCTTCTTACCAAGCCTGATTTTTATGAATTTTACCTAATTGAAATCTCAGTCAAAGATGCAAATGAATAGGAAAGTTAAAAAAGTTAAAGGTCATTTTATTTGCTTTTTTAAAAATGTCTAGAACCTCAACTAATTCTGACACATTATAAGTAGTTTACCAAATAAATAGATGGGTGAATTTATAAGTATACCTGGAGCACCTCCTGTATGCCAAATATACATTTTCTTTAAAGAGTTTAAATTCAGATCAGATGAAATAAGACACTTCCTTGATCCATCATTTCTAAAAATAAAAGCTAATCAAAGTGTTTTATTCACAGTGACTTCTTTCTCACCTGGAAATCAAAGACAAGGTTTCTACATCATACTTGAGCTATACACTATTTCAGGCAAGAAATAAGTAAACATAGCATAAAATCCACTGTGAAACTAGGAGTCAAATAATGTCATTATTAAATCTTGTAGCTAAGGCTTAACTAATACCCTCTGAGCTAAAATCATCTACAATAAATGCAATGAGACAGGTTATAATGGTTGATTTATAAGTTTTGCTTAAATTGCCTGATGAGTTAAAAATTTCAGAATTAAGGTTATTAAGTGGGCATAAGAAAAGGAATCATTAACATCAAAAATAATTCATACAGGTTAAGAAATTAGCATATAATTTACAAAAGAAAAGGAAAATTGGAGAAGATATGAAATAATGCATGACAAAAGTACTGCATGTTGATGCAATATTCAAAATCTGGAAGATCTAAGAAGTTTAAAAATATAGATAACATCTGTTCTCACTCGAGTGGGATTCATTTGCAAGGAAATTTGCCAAAGATGCAGGCAGCCTTAAAAATCTATATATTATAAGTGCTTTCTGATTGCTTTGATTGGTTTGGCCTTTCTCAAACAGATGGACAATGAATTCCAGACCACTGTATTCACTTACCAGTACCCTCTTGGCTGTCATTCACGTGTCCCTTCTGCCTGCTCTGCCTTTCCTTCTTTCCTATTCTGCTTTCGGACATAATTTTCCATTTAATAATTTCAACAATGTAAATCTGTTATAATATTTATAAGGTTTTAAAGCACTAGTATAACAAGTCTCTCATTTGATCCTTACAATGATTTCAGAAGGTAGAGAGTATTATGATTCTTTGTTATCCCCAATTTATCAATGATAAAAATAGGCTCAGAGAAATTTAGTAACCTGCTTGAGGTCTGAGAGATCTAGAATTCAGGGTTTCCAGGGGTTCCATACATTCACCTTCTGCACACACCCTGATAGGTCAGTGGAAATCCCTGAGTGTCCTTAGCTTTAGAGAGCTGGAGAAAGGGTAGGCTCCCCATTCCAGTATTCTAGGGCTTCCCTTGTGGCTCTGCCTGCAATGCGGGAGACCTGGGTTCGATTCCTGGGTTGGGAAGATCCTCTGGAGAAGGGAAAGGCTACCCACTCCAGTATCTCCTCAGTCTATGGGATTCTCCAGGCAAGAGTACTGGAGTGAGTTGCCATTGCCTTGTCTGTGCTAGAAACTAAGTAGTCATAATTGAACAAAACAGGGGACTTCCCTGGTAATCCAAGGGCTAAGACTGCACTCCCAGTGCAGGGGGGATCCAGGTTCAATCCCTGGTCGGGGAACTATATCCCTCATGCTGTAAGTAAAGATCCTGCATGCCACAACTAAAGATTCCACAGGCCAACAAAGATGGAAGATTCTGCATGCCACAGCTAAGACTTGGTGAAGCCAAATAAATAAATAAATATATGTTTTAAAAGAGAACAAAACTGAAATGGTCTCTGTCCTCTTGGATCTTACCATCTACCATCCACTGAGGAAGAAAACTGCTAAACAAATGCCCTAACAAATATAGATGCATTTATATATTCTAAGTGTAGTGAATGAAAAGGCCAGAGTACTCTAAGAGAGGACAAAGGAGGGGATCTTATTTAGATGGGATTGTGTGTGTGTGTGTGTGTGTGTGTGTGCATCTCAGAGAAGGCATTTGAGCTGAGACTAGCTGGGGAGTAAAGAGGATCTAGAATGAAATGGGGAGAAAGTGATTCTATGAAAAAGATCAGTATGTACACATGCTCTGAGCATCTAACATTTTGCAGGAAATAAAGAAGAAACGATAAGAAATCCAGTATAGCTGCACTTTTCCACAAAAGGCTAAGAATGTGAGCTCATGCAGGCCTTTGTAGGCCATGTTGAAGTGAGCAGAAGCTAGAGCCAGGGAGAGACATGTTCCGATTTATGTTTTAGAAGATTATTCTAACTGTTTTGTAGAGAATTAGTTGAAGTGGGACCAGCAGAGAGATGAGACAGAGGCTTTTGTGGTAGTTCACATGGGAGATCATGGTGGCTTAGGCTAAGACAGCAGTTGGAGATAACAGGGAGAAATGAATGGCCTTAAGGCGTACTGATGCTGGAAATGCAAAGACTCCATGTTGGGGGTGAGGAAAGGATGGGAATCAAGGCTGGTTCTCAGGCTCCTAGAGGTGTTATTCATGGGGTAATTTTAGCCAATTGAATCTTTTCCTTCCTGCCAGTTACAGTAGAGCCCTTTTGTACACAAAGACTGAGATAAGCAGATTCATGTTCCAACCTTACTGACATGTAATTTCTTATTCTAGGCAGTAGCAACCTGGTGGTATTTTTAACAGAAATTTATTCTTCTCATATTCATATTGAAATTGTGTTAGAGCAATAAAGATGTGTATACATCTGAAAGTGTGAGGAAGAAAAAACTGGATTTTTAACAACTTTATGCAGAAAGGCTAAGATATGATTTTTGGTAGTTACTGAGTGAGGAGAAAAAAGGAATCCTCCCATTCTAAGGGAGAAGACAAGTCTAATTCCTCCAACTCACATCAGTTTACTTCAGTTCAGTTGCTCAGTCCTGTCTGACTCTTTGCGACCCCATGAATCACAGCACACCAGGCTTCCCTGTCCATCACCAACTCCCAGAGTTCACTCAAACGCATGTCCATCAAGTCGGTGATGCCATCCAGCCATCTTATCCTCTGTCGTCCCCTTCTCCTCCTGCCCCCACTCCCTCGCAGCATCAGGGTCTTTTCCAATGAGTCAACTCTTCACATGAGGTGGCCCAAGTATTAGAGTTTCAGCTTCAGCATCAGTCCCTCCAATGAATACCCAGGACTGATCTCCTTTAGGATGGACTGGTTGGATCTCCTTGCAGTCCAACTCACATAGGTCCTTTAAAAATAAATAAAAATGTTAATATTGGGAGGAAAACCAGTTAATTGGAAAGTCTTCCTGCCTAAGTGTTCACTATTATATATGCCCCATTTATTTCCATTCTCTAATAAATATTGACATGGCCCCCAGTTATTTTATACCACAGTTTGGATGAAGAGGATTTTATGATACAAAAGATAGATACAGCTAATAATATAATAGCTAATACATGTATGTGTGTGCTACATAGTCTACATATGGCTTTTACATCTATATCTCACTATAGTCCCGTCAACTGAATAATTAGATCCCTTAGAAAGCCAAGAACTTCTGGCACTGTCTTTAGTGGGTTTTATGTATTAATTAATTGAATCCTTACAACAGCCTGATATTCTGAGAGTTTGGGGTAAGCACTAGAAGAATTGTTTGGTAAAGCACATCAGGAAAACAGATTTTGATTTTGAACAACAGTATGATTTTGGAGCATTCTGCAGAGGGCCTGTTTGGAGGCACTTTGCATCAATAAAAAGACCCTGTTCCAGAAAAGGGTGCTACCTCCTGTTCTGTTTTCACATGGGGCGAGCAAGAGACTCATCTCACACAAGCAGGTAGTCTGAGCTTAGATGCCAGCCACTTACATCAGTTGCTGGGAAGGCCAGCTGCCCATGCACACTGCAGTCTCCCATCTTCAACGCCCACCAGGAAGAGGAAGGCCACAATCTCATGAGATTCTCAGACTGGAGAAAGCTCCCCTCTCCTGGCTGAGGTGAAGTCAGTGGCTCCAGTTTCTTGCACCAGACAATCTGGGACAACCACTCAAGGTCATTTTTGGACAAACCTACATATCATTCCATGTATCCCTATTCTTGAGACACAGTTATTATTCCCATTAACAGATGAAGAAACTGAGGCACAGAAAGATGAGGCAGTTTCCCCAAGTGGCTTCAGAAGCTCTGTGCAGCCTCACCACTTTAGCATCTACCTTCCTGTCTTGCTGGGAAAGTGCAGCAGGGAAGCTGCCCCCTGCCCCCATGGTAAATGCCAAGACTGGGCCTTGTGAGTGCTGGTGACCAGACACTCCCCACCCCAGAAACACAATCCAAGGACCAAGGCAAGAGGACTTGATCTGAAGTCAAAGTCTCCAGGCCTTCACCAAAGTGAAGAAGAACTGGAAAAGAATTGAAAATGAGGCAAACAAGTTTGATGCCCCAAAGTTTATCTGCAGATTTATGAGACTATGCACCCTTCAAATCTAACCCTCACCACCACACCCAAAATTTTTGCAGCTGTCCTTGTAGTTATAAACAGATTAGCTGTTGCATTCATGACCTGGGGTCAAGTTCAAAGAAATAAGGTATCCTGAGCTTTATGAGCTTATGACTGATAAGGAAAAAATCTTCGAACAGGAATAGTCACACTTTGAGAGCTCTACAAAACACCATTTTCTACCCCAAGTAAAACCTCAGTGAAAGTACTGAACTTATATAAAGTTTGCTAAGAAATGGCAGGGCTTCCCTGGTGGCTTAGAGGGTAAAGCATCCACCTGCAATGCAGGAGACCGGGGTTCAATCCCTGAGTCGGGAAGATCCCCTAGAGAAGGAAATGGCAACCCACTCCAGTACTCTTGCCTGGAAAATCCCATGGANTGCTAAGAAATGGCAGGGCTTCCCTGGTGGCTTAGAGGGTAAAGCATCCACCTGCAATGCAGGAGACCGGGGTTCAATCCCTGAGTCGGGAAGATCCCCTAGAGAAGGAAATGGCAACCCACTCCAGTACTCTTGCCTGGAAAATCCCATGGACAGAGGAGCCTGGGAGCCTGCAGTCCATGGGGTCGCAAAGAATCAGACACGACTGAGCGACTTCACTTGACTTCACTTCAAGAGGTGGCAGGGCAGCATGTTTCAAATTTCAAAAACATCAAGAGCCTTGAATTCCAGTTCTAGATAATAGTGCTCTTGGTCACGTGACTTCAGCTCTCCAGGCCTCAGTTTCTTCTGGTAAAATGAGGATGTTGGATTAGCTGATCAACTCTACTGTTCTAGGCTGCAACGTGGGGGCAGGAGGAAAAGCATTTTACTTTTTTAATAAGTATGTGTGATCCAACAGACCTGGAATGACGTCAAGCTGCACGTGTCAACTGTCAACCTGCAGAGAGGTCCTTTAGACATTTTGGTCCCAACCTGAGAGTTACCTATGGTACACACCTTCACTGGATTCATTCACAGATACAGGCATCAGAGGAAGACTCAGTACTGGTGAGGAATCGCAGAGTTTATTTTCTACAGACAAAGCTTCCAGGAAAAGTTGTCTCAATCAAAAATGAAAATAGCTGATCAGAATTAAATATTGCCAAGTTACAGCCCAAGGGAGACAAAGAGGAATATCCTCACTCACAAATTTTAATCAGAGGCCAGAATAATAAATGAATAGCTAGCACTTTCCTACTCAACTCAGTGACTGTGCTTTCTTAGCGCCAAAAGTGGTCAGATTCTTCTTTAATCAATGCTTTTTCTTTCCAGTTCTTTCTCTGAATCTAAGTGTGCCCACAATTCAAATGGTACCACCAGGGACTCAAGAAGGTTTTAACAGAGAAAGGCCTCTCAGAGAGGCTACTTAATTTAGAAAGTTATTCCCAGAATAAATCATTCCCTGATCAGACCATAGGTGGCTGGAAAACAAGATAGACTGATTCTTTTACTTCTTAAACTTTTTTTTTAAGAAAGCCAAATGCCATTAGAAGCCTTTCAAAGTTAATAAGACTATCTCAAGAAGGGTTCAGAAGAATCTACTCAGAAATTCATTAACTGTCAATCCTTTTATATATATAACAGATCAAAATTGATAGCAATAATTAAATTTTAACTAGGAAAAGTCCTAATGATAGCTTTCACAGTCTCTTTTAAATGCCATATATGTATGCATTCATTCGTTTATTCAACTAATATTTTGGGTGCTAAATATATGCTGTGTTCCATACTAAACATAAAATAAGTTTATGAAAATATACCTATGACCTACCTAATTTATTCACAGGATAAAATGTGGTTGCTAAGAAAATGTTTATATAGCTTGCTATTCACAAAACATCTCATGCCATTAGGGTATTCTCCATCTGCTTTGCAAACACTAAGATCTGGAAAATAATATCCAAGTTTGATCTCAATCTCATGGACTGAGCAAACATATTCCCTGTCCAGAAAAATAGGTTCTGGCTTCTGATAGCCTGTGTGACTTGGAAGATTTTGAGATGATTAGCAGAAACTGTGCTATTTTGAGGCTGAAACCATTTCTGTTTCAAATAGCATAAAGCTGTACCCCAGGAATGGCAAAAATGCCAAAAGTAATTTCCAGCATTCCAGAAGATTAAGAAATTGAAATCTAAATATTTGGGGTGAAAACAAGTGTATAATAAATGCTTATCCAAAGTTTTATATAAGAATATTGTTATCTGCATGTGCCAACGTCTCAGTTTCACACCCATTCTTTCTATTCCCATATAATCAAATGGCACATGCTATTCCCAAAGCAAAATACATGAGTATTTGCTTTCTTTTGAGCCTCTTTCTTATAGATACACATTCTTTTGTCCATCTTTCCAGATGCTCTGAAACCCATAATGGGCAAGAATCCCAGTGGCCATTTGCTTTCTACTGTGGCACACATGGGAGAATAGGCAGTTCTGAGGGGTCAAAGGATCGCTCAAAGTCATCCAATAGGCTGGATCTGTAACTTTATATCCCTGACTCTCCACCCAGAACGGTTTCAAGGCGTCATCCGACTGCATTCAACATGTAGCTATTGCAGCTGCTGAAGTCGCTTCAGTCGTGTCTGACTCTGTGTGACCCCATAGATGGCAGTCCACCAGGTTCCCCCTTCCCTGGAATTCTTCAGGCAAGAACACTGGAGTGGGTTGCCATTTCCTTCTCCAATACATGAAAGTGAAAAGTGAAAGCGAAGTTGCTCAGTCGTGTCTGACTCCTAGCGACCCCATGAACTGCAGCCCACCAGGCTCCTCTGTCCATGGGATTTTCCAGGCAAGTGTACTGGAGTGGGTGCCATCGCCTTCTCCAGCTACTGCAGCTAGAGACTTGAAAGAAAGATGACTCAGTCTGTTCCCTCAAGAAGTAGAAGAGATTATCGTAGAAGAAAGTGTGTTCATGTAACTCTCCTTTCAAGGCTTCCCTTTGGTTCTTTACCCAAAAAAGTAGTGATGCTTTGAGTCATGCTTTATGGTTCTTCTTATAGTATGTCTTCCAAATCACTCTCTCTCTAGCATCAATAAGGAAAACAACAAGAAATACCACATCCCAGAGTCACTAATCATGGACTTGCCTGAGCCCTGCCTCTTCCTTCAGGAATTCTTAACTGTCTTTTACACTAAGTTGTAAAAAATGTATCTTTAATCACCACCATCCCCTTTAGGATTTCAAAAGAATAGTCTAGCAGTTCATCTCAGAGACGCAAGCAGTTCCCTGACTGGCTCATTTATCTCAAGTCACATGTAGAAAGTTCCTTGGCAGCTACTCAGAAGAACAAAGGTAAAACCTCCAATTAAGAATGACTTATGTGTACTCCTCCAGCCAAGAGTCGCCCTGCCTTGTTAACCTCCTTTGCTCTGCTTTAAGAGGTGACAGCCTATGTACCCAAAATTCATTTATCCCTGTTAAGAGTAATTATCTCAATTTTTGATGATGCCTTCAGCCATTGGAGAGTGATGATATGCCTGTAAGATGTTTCTCTCTATTCAGGAAGAAAATACAAGGGACTATATGACACAGATTGGGTCTCAGTTCATAAACACAGCCGATTAGTAAGTCTATTTAAACCACAAGATTCAAATTTAAACTTCCAGAAAGGCTATGCCTTTTATGTATTCATTTTGTTCTTTAAATTACAGTAGGAAAACAGAGTAACGAACTATGAAGGCAACTTTTGTGATATCAAGGTTACCACTTTTATTCAGTTCAGTTGCTCAGTCGTGTCCAACTCTTTGTGACCCCATGAATCGCAACACACCAGGCCTCCCTGTCCATCACCAACTCCCGGAGTTCAAACTCATGTCCAAAGAGACCCTCACCAGTTCCAAGATACCACCTGGTGAGTAAAATTCCACTGAACCTCTAAAATTTTTAGACCTACATTTTGTCTAGCATGAGGACAATCTGCATTCAGTTCAGTTCAGTTCAGTTGCTCAGTCATGTCCGACTCTTTGCCACCCCATGAATCGCAGCTTGCCAGGCCTCCCTATCCATCACCATCTCCCGGAGTTCACTCAGACTCACGTCCAT
>SJYX01019641.1:326651-342733 GCA_006410675.1 Oreotragus oreotragus | reverse complement strand
AGCCCAGCGTTTCTCATGATGTACTCTGCATATAAGTTAAATAAGCATGGTGACAATATACAGCCTCGACATATCCCTTTTCCTATTTGGAACCAGTCAGTTGTTCCATGTCCAGTTCTAACTGTTGCTTCCTGACCTGCATATAGGTTTCTCAAGAGACAGGTCAGGTGGTCTGGTATTCCCATCTCTTTCAGAATTTTCCATAGTTTATTGTGATCCACACAGTCAAAGGCTTTGGCAAAGTCAATAAAGCAGAAACAGATGTTCTTCTGAAACTCTCTTGCTTTTTTGATGATCCAGCGGATGTTGGCAATTTGATCTCTTGTTCCTCCGGCTTTTCTAAAACCACTTTTATTAGAAGAGACAATTACACCACACTGGGTGAATGTGTTGTTGTTGTTCAGTTGCTAAGTCATGTCCGACTCTTTGTGACCCGATGAACTGCAGCGTGCCAGGCTTCCCTGTCCCTCACTATCTCTCAGAGTTTGCTCAAACTCATGTCCATTGAGTCAGTGATGTCATCTTATCTTCTGTCACCCCATTTTCCTCTTGCCCTCAGTCTTCCCCAGCATCTTTCCAATGAGTTGGCTCTTTGTATCAGGTGACCAATGTATTAGAGCTTCAGCATCAGTTCTTCCAATGAATATTCAGGACTGATTTCATTTAGGAATGACTGGTGTGATCTCCTTGCTGTCCAAGGGACTTGCAAGAGTCTTCTCCAGCACCACCAATTTGGAAGCAACAATTCTTTGGTGTTCAGTCTTCTTTATGGTCCAACTCTCACATCCATATATGACTACTGGAAAAGCCATAGCTTTGACTATAGCAGGTGAATGTGTAACATCTGAGATAAGGTTCCATCCCAACTCTCTCTTTATTTGCCCTTATGTCTATCTCTGTGTCAGTCTCTATCTCTCCTGCATTTTCTAGTTGAACTTTTCCAAAAATTGTCACTGTCCTTACTCACTCCTGAATGAACTCACTGCCATTGACTTCAGTGCACACTTCATTAAAACTGCTCTCTCCAGGATCAGTAACAGCATCCTTGTGGCTAAATCCCATAGGCATGTTTCAATCCTTCTCTTAGATAACACGGGCATTACCCATGAACTACCTAATTCTTAATCTTTCTTTATGCTGGTCCACCCTTTCAGAGTGGAATCCTGAATAATCCAACCTCTGTTTCTATCACAGGTAATACATCTATTGCCTTTTGAGAGAAAGAGGCAGCAGGAGGAGGCACTGGCTTCTAAAGACGTAGCAGCAAGTAGGGGCAAAGGGCCTGGCCCATTAGTACCAGGGGAAATAATGCCAGGTTCTAGAGCACTTAAATATGCGGGCATCCCCACATCCAATAGTCATTCACATTCAGATAGTCATTCTGAAAGAAAAACATACTAACCGAAATTTTGATTTTAGAAGGTGGGAAGGATGTGAAACTAAAATTCCTTTTAGAAAAATATTTCCCAAGTACTTGGGGGTGTTTTATTGGCTTGTTTTTAATCTTGTTATAGTTTCTAAGGTATACAGACTTAAGCTAAATGACTTGTATTTTTGCATTTCCGAGCTGTTCACAGCTCACTTCTGAGTATGATGAATAAGTCCAAGAAAATCATGAAAGGAGTTTCAAAAATAATGATAAAACTATGTGAGATTTAAAATCTCAAGAAAAAAAATATAATAAAAAGTGAAATGGGCTCATTAGTCTCTATTCCCTGTTTCTGATATAATTATAACATTTGGGGAAAGTTCTGCAAATTATGCTCATGGCATGCTCAGCATCTCATATGTAAGTCAAACTGCAAATTATGCTCATGGCATGCTCAGCATCTCATATGTAAGTCAAACTGACACAAGTTCTTTTGTGGTGAAGGGGAAATGGTCTTTTGAAAAGTATAAATTCTATTATTACAGTCATTCAACTGCTTGTGCCTTCCAGAAATTTTTTGTGCCATAAACTGCCAGTGACAAAGGAGAGAAAAATTGGTAAAGCCTACACCTGCCTCTAGGAAGTCTCAGTCTAATGGGAGAAAGAGATGTTTAAATACATCTCCACAATCACTGCATTAGGAGTGTGCCCTAGACCAGTGAGTGTAGGAGAAAGGTGTGATCATTTTACTACCAATTAAATTTAACAAGATATCAGCTCTATTTTTTAATGTAAAGAGTTTCAGTTTTATTATGATGCTTGCTTTTGAGTTTTCATATTTAAATAGTTCCTTAATTTCTAAATTACTTATAATTTTTATTAGAAATGACTAATTTTATGATGCCTCTCAGGCATTTATTGATACAATCATTGACTTTCTTAATTTAATTTGCTGATATAATAAACTACATTGATAGATTTCCCAAAACTGAACCACCCTTATGGTCTTATAATAAACCCTACTTCAGTTCAATTCAGTTGCTCAGTCGTGTCCGACTCTTTGCGACCCCATGAACCTCAGTATGCCAGGCCTCCCTGTCCATCACCAGCTCCCGGAGTCCACTCAAACCCATGTGCATTGAGTTGGTGATGCCATCCAACCATCTCTTCCTCTGTCGTTCCCTTCTCCTTCTGCCCTCAATCTTTCCCAGCATCAGGGTCTTTTCAAATGAGTCAGCTCTTCACATCAGGTGGCCAAAGTACTGGAGTTTCAGCTTCAGCATCAGTCCTACCAATGAACACCCAGGACTGATCTCCTTTAGGATGGACTGGTTGGATCTCCTTGCAGCTGGAATCAATTGGTATATATAATATAGAATTTTTATATCTATAATCATATGTTTTCCCTTTTTCATAATATATTGGTCAACTTTTAGTATTCAAGTTATGTTAGCATTATAAAAAGAATCAGGAGATCCTTTGCTCCTTTTCTATGATCTGGAATAATTCAAATAACACTGAATTTTTAAATTTTAAAACATAAAAATTTGAAAAAAAACTATCAATCTGGAATAAAACAAAATTCGGGAGACTATAGATTGTACAGGCTTCCCTGGTTGCTCTGTGGTAAGAACCTGAATGCAAATGCAGGAGACACAGGTTTGATTCCTGGGTCAGGAAGATCACCTGAAGTAGGGCATGGCAACCCACTCCAGTATTCTTGCCTGGGAAATCTCAAGGACAGAGGAGCTTGGTGGGATTGCAAGAGTTGGACATGACTTAGCAACATAACAGCAACAACAATAGAATGTATATATTATGTCAGGAACTGTTTAGTCATTCTATAGATGCATGTTGTCATAGGTTGGATTTCCTGAAATAGACTATGTGATGGAGACCAGAGTACAGGGGATTTATTGGGAAATGCTCTGTTAAAGAGTGAAGGCAGCAGAGCTGAGCATGGGGAAGGAAGCTGAGAGGACCAGCAGCACAAGAGCTAGGATGGCACTCCGGGTTTGTCCTTTGTATTATTTAGTGCTCTCCAGAGAGATAGCACGGATAGAAGACACATATATCACCTTCCTCCAATAGGAAGCAAAGATTAGATAGACAGATAGGGATTGATTTATTATAAGGAAGAACTGGCTCAAGTAATTATGAAAGCAAAGAAGTCTGCAAACTGCAAGCCTAGGAAAGCTGGAGATGTAGTTCTGAACCAGGGTCTGAGAACCAGGAGAGCTGATGGTGTAAATCCCCATCCAAGGGCAGCAGGAGACTGACATTCTAGATCAGAAGTTGGGAAGAGAGACTTCTCCCTTCCTCCAAATTTTTATTTAAGTCTGACTCTCAGCAGTCCAGATGATGCCCTCCCACACTGCGCAGAGCAATCTGCTTTCCTCAGTCCACCAATTCAAATGCTAAGTAAGGTCTTCTAGAAACATCCTCACAGACAGATCTATAATATTTAACCAGATATCTGACCTCTCCATGGACCAGTCAAGTTAACACACAAAATTATATCATTCCCTCATGAAGTATGGAGTGAGTTGGAGGTGGGGGGAGTCTTTGTATCTTGATTTGTATTCTTGCAAACCAAGTCGTTGGATGGGCACTGCCTCTGGGCAGGGAACCTTATCTTGGGAGAGTCAACTCCTGCAGGCCAAGGACAAGTCTGTGGGAGAGACTCAGCCGTGAGCTCTCCTCAGCCAACACGTTTAACGACCTAGGGGATGAGCGTATGTTGGTCTGTATGGGTGGGTCCGAGTGGTGCAGCACTGCATCGACTGCATATGTTGCAGCTGGACTAAAACTTCCACGTCATCCCCTTCAAACAAATATTAGAATAGAGCAATAATTCCCAGGTTTTGTAAAATTTCCTTATGCCTTTCTGGAAACTACTACCTCACAACCTTATCTAGAAACTTGGAAGTGGACTTTAACAGGGTAATTTTCAAATAGGACCACTATAAGTACATGAACAATTTTTCCATTTGGCAAATACAGTAATTTTTGCCTTCAGGAATGAGAGGTTTTGAGCCTGTCAGATGAGAGCTTCTCTTCTCACAACTTCATCTCATCTCTTACCTCCATAGCAGTCATTGTGAAATACCTGCAGTTTGTTACACTGTTGCTTTAACATTTCCTTTCTTCATTGACCAAATAATGTTCTGAAGGGTTACAGAATTCCACATAATATTTTGCCACATAATATGTACATTTTTGAGGTAACTTTATGAAAATCATGGTAAATGTAGCACCCTGCTTTGATATCTACCTTATTTACTCAGGAAAATCACATTTCTTACCCTGCTATGAGAACATCATTTGTTACCAGGGGGATCAATGTTCTCTAAGATTTGCTCTCTATCTATAGTTTTATAACTCCCTGTCCTAACTCATGCCTCCCCACTTCACCCAACTTCAATCAAGCTAGGTGCAATGTGCTTATGCACACTGTAATATATTTCACAAGTGCTGAAGTCACGTCTAAAAATTTTCAGTTCCCCTTCATGGGCGGTTTGCTAAGAACCACACCAGATACATTGTTCCCTGGCTCCCACTCTCCAGGGCCACTAGGCATACAGGCCAACCGCCCCCCTCCATTAAGCCTCCCCACTCCATTAGGAGGCTTCTGCATCCCCAGACCAGGTACTGAACAATTAGAGACAGCCTCTGTGCTCTGTGCGTGCATGCTAAGTTGCTTCAGTCATGTCCGACTCTGTGTGACCCCATGGACTGTAGCCCCCCAGGCGCCTCTGTCCATGGGATTCTCCAGGCAAGAGTACTGGCGTGGCTTGCCGTTTCCTTCTCGAGAGCCAGGAAACCTGTAAAACCTAATTACCATACCCACTCTGCTTGCCACATGCATGCGTGTTAAGTTGCTTCAGCCATGTCCAACTCTTTGCAACCCTATGGATTGCACCCCTCCAGGCTCCTCTGTCCATGGGGATTCTCCAGGCAAGAGTACTGGAGTGGGTTACCGTGCCCTCCTCCAGGGGATCTTCCCAACCCAAGGCCTGAACCCACTTCCCTTACATTTCCTGCACTGGCAGGCAGGTTCTTTACCACTAAAAAGAAGAAAATCGCTCAGTCGTGTCCAACTCTGCGACCCCATGGACTGTAGCCTATCAGGCTCCTCTGTCCATGGAACTGTCCAGGCAAGAGTGCTGGAGTGGATTGCCATTTCCTTCTCTAGGGGATCTTCCCGACCCAGGAAATGAACCCAGGTCTCCCGCATTGCAGGCAGACGCTTCACCATCTGAGCCACCACTAGCACCACCCAGAAAGACCCTGCTTGCCATACACAAACCCCAGCCAGGGCTTAGCATGTGTTACCCTATCCCAAGGTGCAAGCCTTTGTGTGGCCCTAGAGGCAGCATTCTCTCCTTGGAGCTGTCAGTAACAAAGAGCTCTGCCTTTCATCTACTCCTGTGTCAGGGTTCTGTGTCCAGCTACCGGAAGAGCTTTCAAATTTGATAACACACACTTGCTTATTTGTGCATTTGCTCCTCTGCCTCCAATTACTTGTTTTGCTTTCCCCTTGTGTAACATCCCCCTGCCTGCCTCATCCTCAGTTGTGAATAGCCTGTCATTTTTATTCCGAGAGAGATCCAAAATTCTCCACTTGCTGGGACCCTTTTCCATGTCTGTGTTCCTCATCTGTTCTCTTGTCTTTCTCTGGGCCACTGTCAAGGCACACATCCCTTTGTTTGTACTATAGTGCTTTCCAGGCAGATCTATTGTCTTCACCATTTACTATAATATTTGAAAACACTGCTGTATTTGAGTTTCATTGACTGTCCCAGAGGTCTCTTACAAGGTAACCCTCTCGACAATATTTATTGAGTTCAATTAGTTGGAGCACTGCTACTGAACTTCAATCCTGCCTGAGAGACAAGTCACATTCCTGCCATTCTGATGCTCCTTTCTTCTGTCTGACTGGTGCAAAGTGGAAGGTTACAGGAATGCAAATGAAGAGATGAAGGAAAAGCAAATGCTGAGACAAAGGTCTCTAGTTCATGCCCCACTGGAAAGGGGTGAACAGAAGCAAGGCAAAAAAGAACATGAGATGACCAAATACTTCCTGAGAGTTTAGTGTAAGGACACATAGAAGCTGAACAAGTATCTCTTCAATGCAACAACCAGATTTCAGAACCTTAAACTGACTGTTTCAGGATTAAATCACATTTCATTTGAGTTGCATGAACACGGAGGACCACACTGGACTAAATTTTTCCTGTTGCAGTTAATTTGCCTCTCTGAATTATTCACATGGTAATTAAGTTCACTTGGTCTCTAATTGCATAAGATATTGTTTTAAAGACAAAAAAAAAAAAAAANTCAGAAAATGAGCAGTTGGAGGGAAGATGATAATGAAGCAGCCTTGATGTCATTTGATCAAAAGTAATGAAAGAGATGGAGAGATGGTGAGTCACCTGTGTAACAAATCCTAAAGGAAAGAACATCAGGTGATACTGGCATAATCTTTGGTGTTTAATGCAGTCCCAAATTAGACTCCATCTCCCAGACTGTCATCCTCCCTTCATCTGCACTTCAGTAGTTAATTAAACTCAGTTCCTAAATGAAATGTTAGCTGTGTCCAGTCGTGATTTTATCTGAGAAGATTCAGCAAGACAAAAACATCCTAAAATGAATTTCTGGGCTTTAGGTTTCAAACTACTCTCTCTTTCTGGACCCTAAATTGTTTTCTGTCAAACTGGGAAGTTCATCTGGAATGTTTTCAGGATGTTCAAGTTTTTGCAAGCTTTATACCTAAAGCAGAGTCACAGCTGTGCAGAGAATAACCTTTGAAGTTACCATGCTTTGCTAGTAGCTCAAATATTTTTCTTTGATCTGGAGGCACCCTTTTTCCCAGGAAACTTTCTTACGATGACTATATTTTCTGTCACCAAGTGTTTTTATTCTATAATGTCCATATCTCTTATGAACCAAGGGTGACAAATATGCACACATATTTTGCCAGTTGTGTTGCCTTCGGTAACATAAAGGTAAGAGAAACAGTATCACTGGAACTATGTGATTTCAGTTCTCATTTTAATGAATTTTGATTAGATAGTAATTTTATATTTTCTTTTTATTTTTATCTTGTGGTATTTCAATAAGAAATGTGGAGTCATTTGTAAACATTATGTAAAC
The DNA here is from genome assembly GCA_006410675.1 of Oreotragus oreotragus. Lineage (NCBI taxonomy): Eukaryota > Metazoa > Chordata > Mammalia > Artiodactyla > Bovidae > Oreotragus > Oreotragus oreotragus. Next base: position 335,208 of record SJYX01019641.1, on the reverse strand, counting down.
TGAGAAAGAGGCAGAAAAAAATCAATCTCTTGATGAGTTTCATTTTTAATTTGTTATAGGACTGAGTTTCGAAAAGCTTTTTATTGAAATGTTTAATAAATAATATATGTTTTAAATCTAATGAAATAGCTAATAATAGTGCATGTGCATGCGTGTTAAGTTGCTTCAGCCATGTCCAACTCTTTGCAACCCTATGGATTGCACCCCTCCAGGCTCCTCTGTCCATGGGGATTCTCCAGGCAAGAGTACTGGAGTGGGTTACCGTGCCCTCCTCCAGGGGATCTTCCCAACCCAAGGCCTGAACCCACTTCCCTTACATTTCCTGCACTGGCAGGCAGGTTCTTTACCACTAAAAAGAAGAAAATCGCTCAGTCGTGTCCAACTCTGCGACCCCATGGACTGTAGCCTATCAGGCTCCTCTGTCCATGGAACTGTCCAGGCAAGAGTGCTGGAGTGGATTGCCATTTCCTTCTCCAGGGGATCTTCCCGACCCAGGAAATGAACCCAGGTCTCCCACATTGCAGGCAGACGCTTCACCATCTGAGCCACCACTAGCACCACCCAGAAAGACCCTGCTTGCCATACACAAACCCCAGCCAGGGCTTAGCATGTGTTACCCTCTCCCAAGGTGCAAGCCTTTGTGTGGCCCTAGAGGCAGCATTCTCTCCTTGGAGCTGTCAGTAACAAAGAGCTCTGCCTTTCATCTACTCCTGTGTCAGGGTTCTGTGTCCAGCTACCAGAAGAGCTTTCAAATTTGATAACACACACTTGCTTATTTGTGCATTTGCTCCTCTGCCTCCAATTACTTGTTTTGCTTTCCTCTTGTGTAATATCCCCCTGCCTGCCTCATCCTCAGTTGTGAATAGCCTGTCATTTTTATTCCGAGAGAGATCCAAAATTCTCCACTTGCTGGGACCCTTTTCCATGTCTGTGTTCCTCATCTGTTCTCTTGTCTTTCTCTGGGCCACTGTCAAGGCACACATCCCTTTGTTTGTACTATAGTGCTTTCCAGGCAGATCTATTGTCTTCACCATTTACTATAATATTTGAAAACACTGCTGTATTTGAGTTTCATTGACTGTCCCAGAGGTCTCTTACAAGGTAACCCTCTCGACAATATTTATTGAGTTCAATTAGTTGGAGCACTGCTACTGAACTTCAATCCTGCCTGAGAGACAAGTCACATTCCTGCCATTCTGATGCTCCTTTCTTCTGTCTGACTGGTGCAGAGTGGAAGGTTACAGGAATGCAAATGAAGAGATGAAGGAAAAGCAAATGCTGAGACAAAGGTCTCTAGTTCATGCCCCACTGGAAAGGGGTGAACAGAAGCAAGGCAAAAAAGAACATGAGATGACCAAATACTTCCTGAGAGTTTAGTGTAAGGACACATAGAAGCTGAACAAGTATCTCTTCAATGCAACAACCAGATTTCAGAACCTTAAACTGACTGTTTCAGGATTAAATCACATTTCATTTGAGTTGCATGAACACGGAGGACCACACTGGACTAAATTTTTCCTGTTGCAGTTAATTTGCCTCTCTGAATTATTCACATGGTAATTAAGTTCACTTGGTCTCTAATTGCATAAGATATTGTTTTAAAGAAAAAAAAAAAAAAAAACCCTCCTTTTTCTTTATAATTCATGAGTTGTGGGATTTTTTCCCCCTGGAAGATTCTTTGAAGTCTTATTATAAAATACTTCCCTGAGTTAAAAGAAAAAGAAAACATCTAATAAAATGTTGTCTCTTAAATAAGAATTAATTTAAGATACAGGATGCTTAAAAGATATCTCTAAGGAAAAGTTGGTTTTATTTTGTTTTTAATGCAAAGCACTACTTGCACTGGCAGATATGTATAACCATCATATGGCTATTGAATGAATTTGAAGACAAAAAGAAGTATGCATATTCAAAGGATTAAAAAGCCACGCTGAACGTGGACAGCTCTCAGCTTGGTTATCCTTTCTGTTCTTGGCGTGCCTGTCTGCTAGTTTTTCTCTTGCCCACTCTTATTCCTCTTTCTGTCTCTCTCTACATCTATCTCTAAAGGCCTCTCTCTCATTCCTTACTTTGTGCCTATAACCTACTTTTCTCCCCCTCTTGTAGTCTAATTCTGGAAGCTAAGCACCTCATGACCTTCTCATCTACTGAGCCCTATCATTTTTCAAGGTCATCTCCTGGGTTTGGGCTGCCTTAGGTCTGAAGCACACTCCAGATCTAGACCTTCCTTGCACAAAGAACAGTACAGTCCTGCTCCCTCAAGTCATGGACTGTTGACAAAGAAGTTGAAACTAGAATGGGATTCTGAGTGACAAATTCAGCCAGTAATCATTCTTATCTTCCATTTTTCCATGATGGAAAATAGGAGCTGAAAACTTACGAGTCTAAAATGAAAGTGAAAGTCGCTCAGTCATGTCCGACTCTTTGCGACCACATGGACTATAAGGTCCATGGAATTCTCCAGGCCAGAATACAGGTGGGTAAGTCGTTCCCTTCTCCAGAGGACCTTTCCAACCCAGGGGTCAAACCCTTGTCTCCTGCATTGCAGGCAGACTCTTTATCAGCTGAGCCACCAGGGAAGCCCACAATGAGTCTAGGCACCAAAAATTTCTAATCCAACCACACAAATCTTGGCCTTTGGTTTATTTCAGCAAGACTTCAGGATGAGTCAAACCAATGGATATTTGATAAGCATTCCTAGCAATTAGCTTCATGTTGCAACACATCCAGAAAACAGAACAGAGCTCCAGAACTGGACAAGAGCTTGGGAATTCTTTTTATGTTACTGAGGGAAAAAATTGAGATCTGGAAAACTTGGATTTATATAGAAGACTTACTCTTGCCTTCAGTTCAGTTCAGTCGCTCAGTCATGTTTGACTCTTTGCGACCCCATGAATCACAGCATGCCAGTCCTCCCTGTTCATCACCATCCCCCGGAGTTCACTTAGATTCATGTCCATCGAGTCAGTGATTCCCCCCAGCCATCTCATCCTCGGTCGTCCCCTTCTCCTCCTGTCCCCAATCCCTCCCAGCATCAGAGTCTTTTCCAATGAGTCAACTCTTCGCATGAGGTGGCCAAAGTACTGGAGTTTCAGCTTTAGCATCATTCCTTCCAAAGAACACCCAGGGCTGATCTCCTTCAGAATGGACTGGTTGGACCTCCTTGCAGTCCAAGGGACTCTCAAGAGTCTTCTCCAGCACCACAGTTCAAAAGCATCAATTCTTCGGTGCTCAGCCTTCTTCACAGTCCAACTCTCACATCCATACATGACCACAGGAAAAACCATAGCCTTGACTAGACGGACCTTAGTCGGCAAAGTAGTGTCTCTGCTTTTGAATATACTATCTAGCTTGGTCATAACTTGACTCTTGCCTTAGAGAACTTTTAAACCTAGTTTATGATACAAAATATACTCTTTGACACAGGTTTAAAAAAAAAAAACAACCAACTTCTGAGCACACTTTAATCAATTGTTACATTGTCTAACATAAATCCTTCAGATTCTATGGGAATTCAGAGAAGGAGATAGTTACTAAAATGACCCAGGCTGGGCCCCATGGAGGAAGAACTGAAAATGGTGATAAAGGTAAAGTCTCCATCGTGGAGGAAGATCTGTGGGAGGAGATGAAGAACACAGCTGGAGAGGAGCCAGGCTGGATGGTACCGGTCATTTGCTGAACAACTTCCTGTGTCAAACCTAACAGTTTGAATTTCATCCTAAAAGTTAATCTATTAATCCTAAAACAAGTCATTACAGGTTTTGAAGCAGGAAAGAAACATAATGAAAAACATACCTATCAAAAGGAAATCTAACACAGCATAGTGGTTTGGAGCCAGGCAGCCTGTGTTTGAATTCAGGCGCCAACACCACCTACTTGCTCTGTAATCCTGAGTGAGTCACTTAACCTCAGTATCCTCATCTGTAAAATGGGAATAATAATACCTGTTCTATGGGGCTATTTGGAGGACTAAATGTGTTAATATTAATAGCACATCGAGAGCAAAACTTGCTCTTATTAACAGTGTTATGACCCCAGATATCAACAGGGTGGGGAGTGAATCCCTCTCACAAAGGATTAGTTTATGGCATAAACCAGAAATCAGATGCTGATGTGTGAATTCAGGACCCTGCGATAAGGAAACCCAGGCAGTGCACAAAAAGAGGGATGAATATATGGTAACCGAAGAGGTCTAGAGGCTGAAAAAGAGTGAAAAATTAAAGGTGAGTCCACAAGGCTGAGAACATACTAGGTTTACAAAAATTAGCAAATTTGGAGAAATAAATTTTAAGCACTAGACAACGTATGTTTTCATGACTTTGGAGTGAAAATATCCTTTAACATCATTTATCCAAGACACTTCTACTGCTAAGTCACTTCAGTCGTGTCCGACTCTGTGCGACCCCATTGATGGCAGCCCACCAGGCTCCCCCGTCGGATTCTCCAGGCAAGAACACTGGAGTGGGCTGTCATTTCCTTCTCCAATGCATGAAAGTGAAAAGTGAAAGAGAAGTCGTTCAGTTGTGTTCGACCCTCAGCGACCCCATGGACTGCAGCCTTCCAGGCTCCTCCGTCCATGGGACTTTCCAGGCAAGAGTACTCACACATCCCCACAAAGATTCATAGATTCCACCACTCTCATTATCTCTCATAATCACCCACTCTCAGGGTTCAGTGTTACTTGGTTCTTTTCATTCCTCATTTGTACACCCAACAACATCTGCAGCAAAAATTCCCTAGATCTTTTTGCCACCTGGTTCACTTTGCTCACTCCATTTTCCTAAAGTTCCCACTAGTTTTTACCACACTTTGAAGAAGTCTATATTATAGATGTCAGAATAACCACATACAGTGTCGTTTGACTGCACAGTGACCCAGAAATCTGATCTCAACACCCCGTTGTCTGCTTTGAGATTGCAGTGTGTGCATGTGTTAAGCAAGATGTGAAGGAAGACACTTTCCTACCTCTAAACACAAGACTTGGAACATGAGCCACTGTCCTCTCTTCCAATCACTGTATGCACCCCCTCTGAAGTTCTCCTTTCAAAGATACCACTGAGGGATGGGGTTCAACCACGGCTGTGTGAGGATCAAAGAAAAGTGCAAAGATAAAATATGCCTACAGTCCTTTTCCCTTAAAGGGCCAATCTCCTGTAGACTTCATTCTCTTCATATTTGTCTTTCTCTTCATACTGAATTTGTTTCTGTGTAGTTAGAAATAGATGCATAAATCCAGAAAATGAAAAAATGCACAAACATCTAGTACAAACCTTTAATTTTTATGGATTATGAAATATAGGTCCAAAGAAGTTTAAGCAACTTTTTCAAAGGCTTCAACTTTCTATGTCATCACAGATGGGAAAACAGCTTATTACTTGCGCAGAATCTAGTACATACTGGGCACCATAAACTTACTATATGGCATGTCAAACTATCTTACAACCCCATGAAGTGGACATTATTACTCTGTTTTTACAAATAAGGAATCTGACATTCAGAGAGGTGGTCTATCTACCAAAAGTCACTCAACTAGTAAGTAGTGGAGATGAGTTTTCATCCCAGGTCTTCCAACTCTTGCCACTGTTTCGAACTTCAACCACTTCTAGGGCCAGGACATGGCTGGACTTGGATGATTCTTTATATATTCTTTTCTCCTGCAGCTGTACATCATTCAGGACTCTTACCTATTGATGCACTTTTTCCTTTGATCAGCATTGTCAGTGTATAAAGAGAGAGTGCTTGAATACTGGCCATCCCCGCCAAGGGCCCATGTCTCTTTCACAATCCACCCACTTTGTCAGAATTCCTGTTGACATTCATTAAGTATGCTTTGGACTACAGGTAACAAATGACCCCGTTCTCAGAGGCTTAAAACATAAAGATAAGATTACATAGTCTGGTATGGGTTCAATTGGAACAATTCAGTATTGGCTAGTTTCATTTTACTCTGCCCTTCACTTATTACCAAACTGACAAAAAAAGAAATTTCTTTGTTAATGCACTCAAGCCCAGGGAGACAAGTTAGAGATTCTCCAATGCCTCCCCTATTCCTTAAGAGTATTTCCAAATTTGGTATCAAAGAATGGTGTCAATATAAGGAATTCACTAACTTAGAGGAGCTCAGAACTGTCTGCTCAGTGCCAGTTAGCTGGGAAAGAAAGTAATTACAACACAAAATGGCTTGCCCTGCTATCATAGGAGGACATATTTGCTGCCCCAGTTAACTATTTCATGTTCTATTTCTCACTGCATCAGCAAACCTACTATACCTTTTCCAAGAGCAACCACAGAGTAAGTTAGCATCCATATTGTCTTCTAAAACCCAGGCTCCAAACAAAACAAACTCTTTACAAAATTAAATTTTCTCAATCTCTATGTGTGTGCTTTTTATCTTCTTGTTTGTCACCTCAAAGTCACAAAAGTTGACCAATACAAATCCAGTCAAGACATCATCATGCCAGCATAATGAGCAGGGGGAAATGGGCTGCTGCTGCTGCTAAGTCACTTCAGTCATGTCTGACTCTGTGCGACCCCACAGACTATAGCCTACCAGGCTCCTCTGTCTGTGGATTTTCCAGGCAAGAGTACTGAAGTGGGTTGCCATTTCCTTCTCCAGGAAAATGGGTAAAGGGAACAAATTTCCTCCTGTAAATCCCTGCATTTGTAACTGAGTGGGAAAATGTTTCACAAATGTCCCCTAGCAGACTTTCTACTGACAAGTTATTGGGCAGAACTGAGTCACATGATCACTCTGGCTTGCAAGGGTGGCTGGAAAAATCTAAGAAAAAGAAAAGAGAGCTCCTTGACTCACTTAGACCAAGGCTGATCCAATCCTTGCGGCAGGACAGTTTGCCTTTCTGATCAAAATGCAGGTTTCATTAACAAGGAAGTTAAGCAGAATGACTACTGGTTATATACTAACAATGTTTGCCATACAGATACTACATATAGTGTGTCTAACAACAAAAAAATTTAAAAAAAATTTTTTTGCATGATTTATGACTTATGGGAGAGAACCTGTGTGTTTATATGATCTTAAGTTAAGCAATAGCTCCATTCTGTCAAATGTTTTCTCCTGATTCATCTCAACAAAGCAACCAAACTCTCTCTTTATTTTTGTGTGTTTTGTTATTTCTTTTAAAATCTCTGAAAGGTCTAAAATTTTCATTGCCCAATTTTGTACTTCACTGTGAGTCATTCTGACAGTTACCATTACATTATAAAAGGCTTTGCAATCAAATTCCCAGAAAAGAACACCAACAACAAAAAACCCAAACTCAAGCTAACAGTGTCCAATTCCTGATTGTCACTTCTTCTCTCTCATTCTTAAGGTAAATAATTGATGGCTTTTGTATCAAACCTGCAGGTAACAAGTCTTCTGCAACTTTCCTATAGCAATAGGAAAAACCCTAATTCAAATCAGCACAAGCACATTTTTTCCATAAGCGTCTATGTTTTTGAACTTTTTTTCTTTCTGACACTAACTTTGACCTTTGGATCTTTATTTTTTCCTGCTAATCAAGAGTAACTCAAGCGGATTTCCAAATATTCCTTTGCTTCATTTCTTCCTTCCTCCTGAAATGAATCTAAAACATAAATGATTTTTATTCCTGACTTTATCTAATCTTATTTTTCCTCCTTTTTCTCTCTTCCAGCTTCCTCCTGACTGTTCCTGAATATTTAATTATCTTTACCTAGTTGAGAACTCCTCTTATTCTAAAATTCAATTATACACAGACTAAGTCATTAACTCAAAATCAGTGGACTTCCAAGGTAGTCACCATAATTTGTAGCAATTTGTATTATATACACAAAGCATCATAACTTTTTCATCTCTATACAAATGTTTAATGCAAGTCATTAAAATTGTGAAGGTGGACACAAAAGAAGGACATACGAAGAAATCCTGAAAAATTTATAAGGAATGTGGCCTGATAAATGTCAATTAATTATATAGACCTAATAATTAATAATTTAGAATGTAGTGAGCAACAGAGACCTTCAAAACCTAGTGATTTAATGTGGACATTTATTTCTCCCCCACTGTTTTTAGTTCATTGACCCTAACTTGGTCAGGTGGCCAAAGGGAGTCTATAAGGAAGGCTAAGAAAAGTAGTCCCTTGGCTCTGGGTCATGGTGTTCAGCCAGCCAAAGGGAAGATTACAGATGGGAGACTAGGGAATACAAAGTTCTCTAATTCGATGATTTTTGCTTAGCTAAAGATCTGCAATTGATTACTTAAGAAGAGAATGGGCACAGGGAGATAACTGACAATCTCTCCTGCATCACTGCATCTCTGTGAGCTGAACATAAAACATACCTTAAGTGCTTTCACAGTTTTACTCCAACGTGCATCCTTCTAATCCATGCATTCTCAATAGGGTGATATTGCTCCCAAGAGCATGAAACTGGTTCTTAGGAGGGAAAGAACAGGGCAAAAAATCTTACTCTTATTACATATAAAATACAGAAATATATATAAAATACATAACAGATATACAATGTGGTATTAAAATTTCAAGGGGAAGGCTTTCAGGGGGGGAAAAAAAAAAAAAAA
>SJYX01019641.1:257162-321051 GCA_006410675.1 Oreotragus oreotragus | reverse complement strand
ACAGGAAAAACCATAGCCTTGACTAGGCGGACCTTAGTCGGCAAAGTAATGTCTCTGCTTTTGAATATACTATCCAGGTTGGTCATAACTTTTCTCCCAAGCAGTAAGCGTCTTTTAATTTCATGGCTGCAGTCACCATCTGCAGTGATTTTGGAGCCCAAAAAAATAAAGTCTGACACTGTTTCCACTGTTTCCATTTCCCATGAAGTGATGAGACCGGATGCCATGATCTTCGTTTTCTGAATGCTGAGCTTTAAACCAACTTTTTCACTCTCCTCTTTCAATTTCATCAAGAGGCTTTTTAGCTCCTCTTCACTTTCTGGTCCATTCATTTCTTTTTCCTCCTTTACCCCTTAACTCATCCTGTTAATATTTTCTGATGGCTCTGGGACTAGCTTTTTCATCTGTGTTAAATATAATATAAAAGGCCTAAGGCCCAGAAAATCTAGGACATATGATTATCCATACTATATCTATTCATTCAAAATTAACACTGCTCGCCTGCTACATACCAGGATCTAAGTAAGGTTAGGTTTAAGGAGAATGGAAAGAACAAAATGAACCCATCCCTATACTTGGAAATGAAGAGCATTTGTAAGTATGAAAGGAGTAAAAAAGGAAAAGGACTATATGCTATAGGAACATTTGAAGATCTTGCCTGATGAGAAGTCTCCTCTAAAAGATGAAGGGATCTCCCTGGTGAAGGCAGAGAAAACAGTTCAAGAAAAAGAATGGGATGTATACATCCATGAAATGAGATAGAACAGAGACTGCTGGAAATATGGCTAGTAAGAATGGAGCATAGAGATGCGGATCATCTGGGGGCACTGGTCTCACTGTCTAATTGCTACCATGTTCCCACTCTTCCGGTCCTTCTTCCTATCACTAAAATTCCGAAGCTGCCCTGAAAGGAGCTGGTCTCTCCCTGTCTTTGTCTCTGTCTTTCTCTCACTTTGATTTTGTCTCTCTCTCACACACACATACACACAAGGCTCCTCGTCTTTTTCCAAAATCTGCATGTTTCCTCAACTATCACCATTTGGATCATAAAGTCTACCTTTGCTACTCAAGATGAAGTCTATGGAACTGCAACTACTTCATCATCTGGTAAGTTGTTAGAAATGCATAATTTCAGGACCTCACACCCTCCACACACAAATCAGAATACCATCACCACTGAATGAATCAGAATCTGCATTTTAACAAGTTCCCTAGGTGATTCACATGCACGTTAAACCTAGAGAAGCCTTCTTAGTCTAAGGCAAGAGATCCAGGGTTGTACCTCACCCTAGGCTCTGTTATGACTACCCTGATCTCCCATTTGTTTTCTTATCATGGTTTACATTTCTCTAAGAACTAGACACGGGGAAGGCAATGGCACCCCACCCCAGTACTCTTGCCTGGAAAATCCAATGGACGGAGTAGCCTGGTGGGCTGCAGTCCATGGGGTCGCTAACAGTCGGACAGACTGAGCGACTTCACTTTCACTTTTCTCTTTCATGCATTGGAGAAGGAAATGGCAACCCACTCCAGTATTCTTGCCTGGAGAATCCCAGGGATGGGGGAGCCTGGTGGGCTGCCGTCTATGGGGTCACACAGAGTCGGACACGACTGAAGTGACTTAGCAGCAGCAAGAACTAGACAATCTGATTCTTTGATAAAATGATTTGTCCTAAAAAGTAGGGTAGTAACATGTGACCACAAAGAAAAGCATTTTGATGTCATCCCATCCCACCTCCCAACATACACATTATCCTACTTCCTATTTTAAAAAACTTTTCTTTGGGGTGTTTGAATTCTGTCAAGTTAACTTTATCTTCTACTCTTTCTAAAAATGAACTTTCTAGCACGGAGTGTGTTATGGAAGACAAGACATCTTCATTCCTATGTTCTTAAATCAAGTTTTGAAATAATTTATTTTGCATGCTTTTTTGAGTATCATCTCTCAAGTCTCTCAACCTTCCAGCAATGTGCTATTGTATAACCTAAACATATTTTTTCCCTAATATATGGAAAGGATACTATAACTCTTTAAATATATTTCCTTGCTTTCTGCCAAGGTGCCATATCTTATCATCATATCTATTTGATGCATTGGTAGTTTGCCTTTCCCCTACTGAAATCACTCGCATTCATCTTCTTGCTGGAATTCCAAAGACCATACATACCTGCAAGATATAATAAACACACAGAGGATAACAAATGGTGGGGATTTTTCATTCAGGGATTGGAACACTCTCCTTCCTGCTCCAACTCTCACCTGCCTGGAACTTCTGTCACAGAAATCCTCTCTTCCCATAGCTGATGTGCTCAGAACAGAGGGTGGGATCACTGCCCCGTCTTCAGGCCTGCTCCCTTCATTGGTGTGGCATGCAGGTCTACCACCACCTCCACACACTCTTCTTAAACTGGCCTCAATCGAAGCCTTAAGCATCTCTGCTTCTTCCCTATGTAAGTACTGGGCTTATTTAGCTCTTCTACTCTTTACTCAGAGTTCACCCTCCCATTAAAACTGCTCCCAGCTAGCTGGTAGAAGTTGGTGTGTAGCACAGGGAGCCCAGTCTGGCATTCTGTGATGACATGGAGACATGGGACTGGGGGGAGAGAGGGGATGTATGTATAATTACGGATGGTTCACATTGCTGTATGGCAGAAACCAACACAACATTGTGAAAATTACAAAAAGAAATTTAAAAAAAAACTGCTCCTAGTTAAAATATCATTCATTCTTTACCCACTTATACTTAATCCCTTTGCATCTTCATTTGGTATTTGTGGTCTTCATAAGACCTTCTTTATATTTGTCATAGAGGGAGATGAGTTGTTAGCAAAAAGAACAACTGACATCTATGGAGTTCTAGTTCTGATCCAGACATGCAAGCGATTTAATTTATCATCTTAGCTTCTTTATAATCCCTTGACCAGGGATATATATCCCAAAGTGCTAACTCTGTAGTCTAACTCCAGGGGTTTGAATTCTAGTTCCGCTACTTAAGATCTGTAAGACTTTGAGTCAAGCACCTAAACTTTCTATACTTCAATTTCCTTTTCTTTCTTTCTTTTCTTTTTTTTTTTTTTTTCACTTTACAATGTTGTGTTGGTTTTGCCATACATCAACATGAATCTGCCACGGGTGTACACCTGTTTCCAATCATGAATCCCCCTCCCACTTCCCTCCCCATACCATCCCTCTGGGTCATCCCAGTGCACCAGCCCCAAGCATCCTGTATCCTGCATCGAACCTAGACTGGCGATTTGTTTCTTATATGATATTATACGTTTCAATGCCATTCTCCCACATCATCCTACCCTCTCCCTCTCCCACAGAGTCTGAAAGACTGTTCTATACATCTGTATCTCTTTTGCTGTCTTGCATACAGGGTTATCATTAAGATGTGTATAAGAGACAGGATCAAACCCGTGTCTCCTGCATTGGCAGGCAGGTTCTTAACCACTTTGGGGACATCAGGGAAGTCCGATACGTTTGTTTTCTATGTCTGTGAGTCTGCTTCTGTCCTGTAAAGTTCCTTTGTATCACTTTCTTTTCGATTCCACATGTAAGTGATATCATATTATATTTGTCCTTTGCGGTCTGACTCATTCAGCCATAAAAATGAAGAAAATAGTGCCATTTGCAGCAAGATGGATGGACCTCGAGATGATCACACTAAGTGACATAAGGGGTATACAACTTTTGATGACACGTTCACGCCCTCATTTTTCTTGGGTGGATTTGCTCGGTTCTGGATAGACCTATGTTTCATTCTGCAAACACTTCCCCTTCTCCCTTGGCCAGTAAACTCAGTTTCTGCTCTGAGAGAAAGTCTGGTGCCCACTCTTAATGTAATTACATTTCCACATCTTGTTACAATGAAGTGGCTGCCGCTGTAAATAATCCCAGGAGGAAGACAAGAGGAGAATGGACCGTTTGCCTTGAGAACGAAGCACGTCTGGATAAGCCTGGGAGAGACGGGGAGATGCCTGATGTTTATTAACGACATTTCATGCTCTTCTCTCGGTTCCCAAAGAGCGATAACGCAACCCAGCTCAGAAATAATGGGACGTGTTCCTGGAAGGATGCTCATTTCTAGAGAGATTACGTATGTTGATATTAGAAAAATCTAGACCCGCCGTTAAGCACTCTTCTGGGACATGATCTCCCAGAGAAGTTGAGAGCCACATCCCGTAAACTCGTCCCCAAAGTTTAGCAAGAAACTTGCTCAGTGGGTCTGAGTTGTGTCAACTCAGTTCTTTCAGCTCAGGGCTCCTTCATCTCTGTGTGATAAAGAAAGCTGATTTTTTNTGATTCAAATGTATTCTTTTTAATGGCTGAGTAATACTCCATTGTGTATATGTACCACAGCTTTCTTATCCATTCATCCGCTGATGGACATCTAGGTTGTTTCCATGTTCTGGCTATTATAAACAGTGCTGCGATGAACATTGGGGTACATGTGTCTCTTTCTATTCTGGTTTCCTCGGTGTGTATGCCCAGCAGTGGGATTGCTGGGTCATAAGGCAGTTCTATTTCCAGTTTTTTAAGGAATCTTCACACTGTTCTCCATAGTGCCTGTACTAGTTTGCATTCCCACCAACAGTGTAAGAGGGTTCCCTTTTCTCCACACCCTCTCCAGCATTTATTGCTTGTGGACTTTTGGATCGTTGCCATTCTTACTGGGGTGAAGTGGTACCTCATTGTAGTTTTGATTTGCATTTCTCTGAAAATGAGTGATGTTGAGCATCTTTTCATGTGTTTGTTAGCCATCTGTATGTCTTCTTTGGAGAAACATCTATTTAGTTCTTTGGCCTGTTTTTTGATTGGGTCATTTATGTTTCTGGAATTGAGCTACAGGAGTTGCTTGTATATTTTTGAGATTAGTTGTTTGTCAGTTGCTTCATTTGCTATTATTTTATCCCATTCCAAAGGCTGTCTTTTCACCTTGCTTATAGTTTCTTTTGTTGTGAAGAAGCTTTTAATTTTAATTAGGTCCCATTTGTTTATTTTTGCTTTTATTTCCAATATTTAATGATAGTACCTACCTGATTGTTAATAAACATTATTAAACATTAAAGTCTATTGCATGTAAAATGTTTGGAACAGGGCCCAACTCAACCAATTGTAATAAAATAATAATTTGACATTTGAAAAAACTATTTGACATATGAAAAAAACTAAGGCACGAAGAAATTTTATAACTTGCCCAGGTTACCTAGGTGTTGGTTATTGAAAGAACAGCAGTTGGCCCTTTAATGTATGTTGCCAGAGGGAATTAAGTAAGTAAACCATAAAACTTCAGAGAGGCAGTGAAGGAATCCAGCTGTGTAGTCAAGGCTAGACATTTAATGGTGTGGCACAGGAAGTGTCCAGAGAGGGATTACATGTATGAACGGTAGGAAGCCTCTTTATAAGGCTTATTACCCAAGTTATCTCTCTCCTACCAAAAACCAGGGAAACAGAAAAACCCTCACACAGAGGGACACAGAGAAGAACATATTTTTAGAAGGCATTTGAAAGTACACACTTAGAATAATGCTGCACACTCAGAAATGCTAATTTGTACAAAAATGTGCAAAACCAAACAGGAACAAAAAATAGCTCAATCTTATTTATACAGTCAGAGAAGGAAAAGGCAACCCACTCCAATATTTTTGCCTAGAAAATCCCAGGGATGGAGGAGCCTGGTGGGCTGCCATCTATGTGGTCATACAGAGTCAGACATGACTGAAGCGACTTAACAGCAGCATTTATACATTCACCCATTCAAGACATATTTACTGAGTACCCATCATGTGCCAGATATAGTTCTAAGTGCTAGATAGAGCAGAGAAATAAGCCCCTGTTTTCATGGAGCTTACACTTAGGGGTGCAATAAATACACAAACAGTTTGTGAGAATAAAAAGAATTATGGATAAGATGAAAAGAGTTCATGTGATATGACAAAATTTTTACTCTTTAAATGTCAAGGTGGAAACTGAGAAATCTCTGGAATGGATGAATATAGCTGTTCTGAGGCAGAGTAGCAACAGTATCACTTAGACCAACATGAAACAACATAGAACCAAGAAAGAAATGAAGGAACCACATGGAACCAGGACTTCCACAGAAGGATCCAGACAGAGGTCATGTAAAGGTACTTTCCTTAGCCACTCTTAGTAAGAAGTGATCTGCTCTGAAATTATCAGTGTGAATGTCTGTGCTTGCCTTCTCAACACGTATTTTCTTGTTACTTTATAAAATCTGGAATTAAAATAGCCCCTTCAGGTATTATTTGATGGTGCTTGAACAGAACAGGGCTAATGGACAGGTACGGTTGCAGTGCTAAAGCCTGGAAGAGATAAACCCCAATAAGCAGCCCCTTCTACATAGAGGGACTTTACCCTGTCATCCATCACATCTTGTCAGTTTATCTTCCCCTTTGCCGCCTTTTCCTGTGTTGTGTTATCTTTGACCTATGATTTGCACAAAGTATACTACAAAACCTGAAGTTCCCATGTTACTATAAGAAAGAACTCAGAGGGAAGTTAGCTTATTTCTACCTCTCTTTTAAGTTGTCTTCCTGCTTCATATTATGGCTACTGTGTGCTCATCTTTTAAACTCCTGAGGTCAGAATCATGTTTCATGTATTGGAGCCCCACACAATGCCAGACGAAAAAGTCAAACAGAGGAAGTTACATCAATAACATGTCGTACTCCTTCTGCTTTAAGAAAAGAAAGTGATACAAAAATTATTTCAAAACGGCCCAAAGACCTAAAAGTAAGAGCTAAAATCGTAAAGCTCTTAGAAGAAAACAGATCAAAGCTTCACGATAACAGATTTGGCAATGATTTCTTGACCATGACACCAAAAGTATAGGTAACATAAGAAAACATAGATAAATTGGACACATCAAAATTCAAAGCTTTTGTACAAGAATGATACTATCAACAGAGTGAATAGGCAAACACAGAATAGAAGAAAATACTTGCAAATCATATATCTGAAAAGGGGTTAATAACCAGAATATGTTTTTAAAGTCCAACAATTCAACCACACAACAACAAACTGATTTTAAAATGGGAAAGGACTTGAAAAGACATATCTCCAAAGTATCTATACAAATAGGCAGTAATCACATACAAACCTATTCAACACATTAGGGAACTTGAAATCAAAATCACAGTGAGATACCACTTCATACCCATTAGGATGAGTGTGATTTTAAAAGATAGAAAATAACAAGCACTTGCAAGGATGTGGAGGAAATGAAACTTTTGTGTGCAATGGGTAGAAATGTAAAATGGTACAGCTAATATGAAAACTGGTACAGCAATTTCTAACAAATTTTTAAAAATTAAACAGAATTTTCAATATCTCCACTTCTGAGAACATACACAAAAGAACTGAAAGCAGGGACTCAAACAATTATTTATACACCTGTCTTCATAGTAGCATTATTCAGAATAGCCAGTAGGTAGAAGTAACATAAGTATCCAACCACAGATGAAAGGATAAGCAAAATGTGGAATGTACCTGCATACAAATGCTATTCAGCCTTTAAGAAAGACGTTCTAAGACATGCTGCATCACGGATGGACCCTGAAGACAGTGCACTAAGTGAAATAAGCCAGTCACAGAAGGACAAATACAATGTGATTCCCCTCATATGAGGTGCCTAGAATAGTTAAATTCATAGAGAAAATAGATTGGTAGTCCTCCAGGGGTTGACAGGGAAGAAATGGGGAGTTACCATTTAACAGGTACAGGTCCAAAACTGCAAGATGAAAAAATGTTCTGGTGACAAATGATGATTGCACAGAAATGTGAGTGTACTTAATGTCACTGAACTGTACACTTAAGATGGTAAATTTTATGTACATTTTACTATATAAAAAAGAATTTAAAAGAAGATAAAGAAGCCAAAGAGGAAGAAAAAGAGGAAGAGGAAGGAATAGAAGAAAAAGAAAGGAGGAAGCGGAAAAGCATCAGGAGCAATCACCGTCCATTTCACCATCTGGAAGAAAATTGGAAACATTTCCCCAACTGACTCCTTAACTTATCCTGAGCCCTCTCTTCCTTTACTTATATCATTTGTTTGTGACATGGTACTTCCTGGGTCAGAAAGATCCCATGGGGTAGGAAATGGCAACCCACTCCAGTATTCTTGCCTGGAAAATTTCATGGACAGGGGAGTCTGGTGGGAGACAGTCCTTGGGGTCACAAAATAAGTCAGGCATGACTGAGCGACTGACATACACACACAAACGCGTACTTCTGCCAAGGAACTGGGATGAATAATTGGGAAGGATATTTAAATCAAAATTATTGGGATAAAAGGGTCAGTTAATTTTACACCCACATTTTTTTCTCCTCTCTTTCATTTTCCTCTCTTTCCCCTGCACATGCATACACCTGAAAGGGAAACGAACACACACACACCCTTGCACTTGATATTTTTCAGGTAGGAATATAATTTTATTTACTTTGAACATAGTCTAATAATACTATATTCCTAAAAAATCTGAAATAAGTGGGATTAATAATAAACCTATTATTATAAACTCCTGCGAGAAAGGAACAATGCAGTTATCCTGTGGGTAGATCAACTCCCCATATATACATAGAAATTTTACAAAAGAAAAGCAAGGAAATGGGCAGTTTTGTGAGGAAAAATGTTAGAGTTGAAGGAAGATAAGGTTACCGGGGCAAAAAACAGCGGCCTCTCAATTCTCTCCCTGGGGCTTTAAAAATTCCAAGTGTGGTGTATTTTTCAGACTGTTGCAGTAAGAACAGATGATAGCTAAACAATCTGGACAAAAGCTGAGCCCAGTTATTTCTGTGGTCGTTTGTGGTTTGTTATGACATTCTCCAGTCTACTTACTATTTCATGAAACAACCAAGCAAGGGTCTCTGTTGGATTTTCTGGAGGGTTTCCCTGTGTGCTGCATGCTTTCATTCAGACCATAGGGGAGAAAAGTTTCTTTGGTCCCCTTATGCCCAGCCATTGCAATCCTGAGATCATGGCACTTTTCTCAAGGTCTTGTCATAAGTGAGCTGTGGGACCAGCACCTGTCCTGGTGTTTCATCTTAGCATAGCCATCAGGGACCCACTGTGACTGATCACAGCCTGCCCCGTGTTTGATTAGATCGTACCGAATCCTTGCTTTGGTGTATGGCTAAAAGAGGTCAAACAAAGGTAAGTTATTAGTACCGTGAGTTTAAATGTCCCGGAGCCAACCACCTTCTGGGATCTGTTTTCAGATTCTGTCTCCATTATCCTGGGAAGCAGTGTAGAAACCAGAAAGCCTTTCCTCCTTCTGGGTCTTTCCTTAAAACATCAACAAGTGGAGGAGAAGTGATGTGCAAGTTGGTACTGCTAGCCTCATTTTACAGATGAAAAGTTTGAAAACTGTAACAGTGAAGAAGATAATTTGGGAAACTGTGAAAGCCCAGGACTCTGGCCTCGATCATGACCAAGAGGAAATCCTAGCTGTCACTCACTAGGTATACAATCTTTGGCAAATCACTTAAACTCTCTGCCTCAGTTTTCTCATCTATAAGACATACATTATAATAATACCTCTTCCATCAAATGGCTGTGGAAAGTACCAAAGACAATGCCTAGCACATAGAAAGCGCAAATTCAAGTTAACTGTTAGTATAATTATTACAATTATCGTGATCATTAAGAGACTTAAGCTCTCTCTTAGCTATTGCAAAGCTCATATATTTCTGTATCTGTCCAGATGCTCTCAGTTATGTTACATTAACAGCTAACCCTCCAAATCTCAGCAGCTTACCACAAAGGATGTTTTCTCGCTCTTGCAACATGATTGTCAGCGTCAGCTGTGGCTCTCCTCTGCATCACCTTCATTCTGCGACCCAGGAAGATGAAGCAACATCCTTGGCACCCTGGCCTAGGATTGAGGAAAAAGAAAATAAAGTGAAGTCCAAACAGCTTTGTAAAGCTTCCATCCAGGAACATCCATGTTCTACTTGGGCTTATTTTCCACTGGCCCAAGCAAGCCCAGACTCAACCGTATGGAGAACTCTAATCCCCGATGTTGAGGGGAAGCAGAGTGGGTTAACAGTGATAGATCCACCACAGTGAAAGCTCTAAAGCTCTATGCCACTCCACCTTTCTGTAAATTAAAGCTTATGATATTGTTTTTCTGTAGAGTTATATTTGTGATAATAAAGTTTAAAAGTCTAAAAAGAGAGACAGTCTTGCCTGGAGAATCCCATGGACAGAGGAGCCTGGTGGGCTGCTGTCCATAGGGTCTTAGTGACTTAGCATGCATGCATGCATTGGAGAAGGAAATGGCAACCCACTCCAGTATTCTTGCCTGGAGAATCCCAGGGACAGGGAAGCCTGGTGGGCTGCCATCTATGGGGTCGCACAGAGTCGGACACGACTGAAGCGACTTAGCAGCAGCAGCAGGAAACTTGCTCTTTTTCTGTGGCTATTCTTTCCATAAATGTACAGTGATGTCATTATGCTGTCATGCAAAGAAGATGAAATAATAGGAGGCAAAAGCAACATGAGTCTGCTGAAGCCTTGAGACCCCCGTTCCCAGGGCCTCTGCTGCTTCATGACCCCGACCTTCTTCATACCACGGGTTGACAGGCAGTTATTCTCTGAAAGATGCCAAAGCAACATTCTTCCATTAAATTTGTCCTGCCATTTCACCTTTCAGCAACGTGAGATTCTTCCACAAAGAAAGAGACTAGAAACAACATCGGTCCTATCTTTTGAGCCTCTATTTGTAAATAAACTCAGGAATCAGAATCACAGTCTTTATCTCATGCCATAGCATGAGAAGAAAAAGTTTTGGCTATTTAGGGTCTCTGGTGATTCCACACAAATTTCAGAATTATTTTGTATTGTGAAAAAAAATGCCATTAGAATTTTGATAGGGATTAAATGAATCCATAGATTTCTTTGTGTAATATGGACATTTTAATGATGATTCTTCCAACGCATAAGCATGGTATATATCTTTTCATCCATTTGTGTCTTCAATTCTGTCATCAATGTCTAATAGATTTTAGAGTACAGACCTTTTACCTCTATGGTTAAAATTATTCTTAGATGTTTTATTCTTTTTGATATAACTGTAAATGCCATTGTTTTCTTCATTTCCTTTTCTGATAGCTCATTATTAGTCTATACAAATGCAACAGATTTCTGTAAACAAATCTTATATCCCAAAACTTTACTGAATTGATTTATTAGTTCTAAAAAGAAGTCTGGGTGGAATTTTCTATATATGGTATTATGCTATCTGCTAATAGTGATGGTTTTACTTTTCCCTTTTCAATTTGAATGGCTTTTACTCCCTTTTCTTGCCTAACTGCTGTGAAGCCCTAGTCAACAAAAATGACAAGAATGGGCATCCTTGGCTTGTTTTGAAAAAGAGGAAACACTTTTTACCATTGAGTATGATGTTAGCTGTGGGTTTGCCTGGATGAACCTGGGGGGTACTGTGTTAACTGAAATAAATCAGACAAAGAAACATAAATATGCATACTTTTACTTATATGTGGACTCTAAAAAACAAATGAACAAAAAACAAAGACAGAAACAAACTCACAGATACAGAGAACAAATAGGTGGTTCCCAAAGGGGAGAGAGGTGGAAAAAAGGATGAAATAAGTGAAGGGGATTAAGAGGTACAAACTTCCAGCTATAATATAGATAAGCCATGAGGATGTCAAATATAATATAAATAGGGGATATAGTCAATAGTACTTGACAACTTAGCTTTGTGATGGATGATAATTCATCTTATTGAGGTGGTCATTTCATAATATATAAAAATATTAAACCACTACATTGTACACCTGAAATATTGTATACTAATTATTACTCAATTTAAAGATAAAAAAGAAAAATAATAATAAATTTTATTTAAAATAAAGTGAGCAAGGTGTTGTGATGGCAAATAAATGGGGTGATCAAGGAAGGCTTCTTGGAGGTGGTTTCATTTGGGCAGTGATGAAAGGAAGAGACAGCCACTTGAAGAGAAATGGTAGAAGAGCATCCAAGCAGAGGGAACCTCAAGCATGATACTCTGAAGACAGAACAAGCTGATTTAAGGACAGAAGCTGAGCTAAGGGATCTAGAAGGTTGTGATCCAGAGAAAAAGGAGTAAAGTCAGAAATATGAACAATCCCAGAACACTTTCTTCACTTACCCCCATTACTAATGGTAGTGTGGATCTCCAAGACCCTTCTGTACCTGCTTCAAACATTATTTCTTAGGCTCTCTAAGTTCCTTCTTAGGAGATGACTAAGAGACAACTCTACACACATGGACATCACCAGATGGTCAATACCGAAATCAGACTGATTATATCCTTTGCACCCAAAGATGGAGAAGCTCTACACAGTCAGCAAAAACAAGACTGGGAGCTGACTGTGGCTCAGATCATTTCTATGTGGTCATACAGAGTCAGACATGACTGAAGCGACTTAACAGCAGCATTTATACATTCACCCATTCAAGACATATTTACTGAGTACCCATCATGTGCCAGATATAGTTCTAAGTGCTAGATAGAGCAGAGAAATAAGCCCCTGTTTTCATGGAGCTTACACTTAGGGGTGTAATAAATACACAAACAGTTTGTGAGAATAAAAAGAATTATGGATAAGATGAAAAGAGTTCATGTGATATGACAAAATTTTTACTCTTTAAATGTCAAGGTGGAAACTGAGAAATCTCTGGAATGGATGAATATAGCTGTTCTGAGGCAGAGTAGCAACAGTATCACTTAGACCAACATGAAACAACATAGAACCAAGAAAGAAATGAAGGAACCACATGGAACCAGGACTTCCACAGAAGGATCCAGACAGAGGTCATGTAAAGGTACTTTCCTTAGCCACTCTTAGTAAGAAGTGATCTGCTCTGAAATTATCAGTGTGAATGTCTGTGCTTGCCTTCTCAACACGTATTTTCTTGTTACTTTATAAAATCTGGAATTAAAATAGCCCCTTCAGGTATTATTTGATGGTGCTTGAACAGAACAGGGCTAATGGACAGGTACGGTTGCAGTGCTAAAGCCTGGAAGAGATAAACCCCAATAAGCAGCCCCTTCTACATAGAGGGACTTTACCCTGTCATCCATCACATCTTGTCAGTTTATCTTCCCCTTTGCCGCCTTTTCCTGTGTTGTGTTATCTTTGACCTATGATTTGCACAAAGTATACTACAAAACCTGAAGTTCCCATGTTACTATAAGAAAGAACTCAGAGGGAAGTTAGCTTATTTCTACCTCTCTTTTAAGTTGTCTTCCTGCTTCATATTATGGCTACTGTGTGCTCATCTTTTAAACTCCTGAGGTCAGAATCATGTTTCATGTATTGGAGCCCCACACAATGCCAGACGAAAAAGTCAAACAGAGGAAGTTACATCAATAACATGTCGTACTCCTTCTGCTTTAAGAAAAGAAAGTGATACAAAAATTATTTCAAAATGGCCCAAAGACCTAAAAGTAAGAGCTAAAATCGTAAAGCTCTTAGAAGAAAACAGATCAAAGCTTCATGATAACAGATTTGGCAATGATTTCTTGACCATGACACCAAAAGTACAGGTAACATAAGAAAACATAGATAAATTGGACACATCAAAACTCAAGGCTTTTATACAAGAATGATACTGTCAACAGAGTGAATAGGCAAACACAGAATAGAAGAAAATACTTGCAAATCATATATCTGAAAAGGGGTTAATAACCAGAATATGTTTTTAAAGTCCAACAATTCAACCACACAACAACAAACTGATTTTAAAATGGGAAAGGACTTGAAAAGACATATCTCCAAAGTATCTATACAAATAGGCAGTAATCACATACAAACCTATTCAACACATTAGGGAACTTGAAATCAAAATCACAGTGAGATACCACTTCATACCCATTAGGATGAGTATGATTTTAAAAGATAGAAAATAACAAGCACTTGCAAGGATGTGGAGGAAATGAAACTTTTGTGTGCAATGGGTAGAAATGTAAAATGGTACAGCTAATATGAAAACTGGTACAGCAATTTCTAACAAATTTTTAAAAATTAAACAGAATTTTCAATATCTCCACTTCTGAGAACATACACAAAAGAACTGAAAGCAGGGACTCAAACAATTATTTATACACCTGTCTTCATAGTAGCATTATTCAGAATAGCCAGTAGGTAGAAGTAACATAAGTATCCAACCACAGATGAAAGGATAAGCAAAATGTGGAATGTACCTGCATACAAATGCTATTCAGCCTTTAAGAAAGACGTTCTAAGACATGCTGCATCACGGATGGACCCTGAAGACAGTGCACTAAGTGAAATAAGCCAGTCACAGAAGGACAAATACAATGTGATTCCCCTCATATGAGGTGCCTAGAATAGTTAAATTCATAGAGAAAATAGATTGGTAGTCCTCCAGGGGTTGACAGGGAAGAAATGGGGAGTTACCATTTAACAGGTACAGGTCCAAAACTGCAAGATGAAAAAATGTTCTGGTGACAAATGATGATTGCACAGAAATGTGAGTGTACTTAATGTCACTGAACTGTACACTTAAGATGGTAAATTTTATGTACATTTTACTATATAAAAAAGAATTTAAAAGAAGATAAAGAAGCCAAAGAGGAAGAAAAAGAGGAAGAGGAAGGAATAGAAGAAAAAGAAAGAAGGAAGCAGAAAAGCATCAGGAGCAATCACCGTCCATTTCACCATCTGGAAGAAAATTGGAAACATTTCCCCAACTGACTCCTTAACTTATCCTGAGCCCTCTCTTCCTTTACTTATATCATTTGTTTGTGACATGGTACTTCCTGGGTCAGAAAGATCCCCTGGAGTAGGAAATGGCAACCCACTCCAGTATTCTTGCCTGGAAAATTTCATGGACAGGGGAGTCTGGTGGGAGACAGTCCTTGGGGTCACAAAATAAGTCAGGCATGACTGAGCGACTGACATACACATACAAACGCGTACTTCTGCCAAGGAACTGGGATGAATATTAATTGGGAAGGATATTTAAATCAAAGTTATTGGGATAAAAGGGCCAGTTAATTTTACACCCACATTTTTTTCTCCTCTCTTTCATTTTCCTCTCTTTCCCCTGCACATGCATACACCTGAAAGGGAAACAAACACACACACACCCTTGCACTTGATATTTTTCAGGTAGGAATATAATTTTATTTACTTTGAACATAGTCTAATAATACTATATTCCTAAAAAATCTGAAATAAGTGGGATTAATAATAAACCTATTATTATAAACTCCTGCGAGAAAGGAACAATGCAGTTATCCTGTGGGTAGATCAACTCCCCATATATACATAGAAATTTTACAAAAGAAAAGCAAGGAAATGGGCAGTTTTGTGAGGAAAAATGTTAGAGTTGAAGGAAGATAAGGTTACCGGGGCAAAAAACAGCGGCCTCTCAATTCTCTCCCTGGGGCTTTAAAAATTCCAAGTGTGGTGTATTTTTCAGACTGTTGCAGTAAGAACAGATGATAGCTAAACAATCTGGACAAAAGCTGAGCCCAGTTATTTCTGTGGTCGTTTGTGGTTTGTTATGACATTCTCCAGTCTACTTACTATTTCATGAAACAACCAAGCAAGGGTCTCTGTTGGATTTTCTGGAGGGTTTCCCTGTGTGCTGCATGCTTTCATTCAGACCATAGGGGAGAAAAGTTTCTTTGGTCCCCTTATGCCCAGCCATTGCAATCCTGAGATCATGGCACTTTTCTCAAGGTCTTGTCATAAGTGAGCTGTGGGACCAGCACCTGTCCTGGTGTTTCATCTTAGCATAGCCATCAGGGACCCACTGTGACTGATCACAGCCTGCCCCGTGTTTGATTAGATCGTACCGAATCCTTGCTTTGGTGTATGGCTAAAAGAGGTCAAACAAAGGTAAGTTATTAGTACCGTGAGTTTAAATGTCCCGGAGCCAACCACCTTCTGGGATCTGTTTTCAGATTCTGTCTCCATTATCCTGGGAAGCAGTGTAGAAACCAGAAAGCCTTTCCTCCTTCTGGGTCTTTCCTTAAAACATCAACAAGTGGAGGAGAAGTGATGTGCAAGTTGGTACTGCTAGCCTCATTTTACAGATGAAAAGTTTGAAAACTGTAACAGTGAAGAAGATAATTTGGGAAACTGTGAAAGCCCAGGACTCTGGCCTCGATCATGACCAAGAGGAAATCCTAGCTGTCACTCACTAGGTATACAATCTTTGGCAAATCACTTAAACTCTCTGCCTCAGTTTTCTCATCTATAAGACATACATTATAATAATACCTCTTCCATCAAATGGCTGTGGAAAGTACCAAAGACAATGCCTAGCACATAGAAAGCGCAAATTCAAGTTAACTGTTAGTATAATTATTACAATTATCGTGATCATTAAGAGACTTAAGCTCTCTCTTAGCTATTGCAAAGCTCATATATTTCTGTATCTGTCCAGATGCTCTCAGTTATGTTACATTAACAGCTAACCCTCCAAATCTCAGCAGCTTACCACAAAGGATGTTTTCTCGCTCTTGCAACATGATTGTCAGCGTCAGCTGTGGCTCTCCTCTGCATCACCTTCATTCTGCGACCCAGGAAGATGAAGCAACATCCTTGGCACCCTGGCCTAGGATTGAGGAAAAAGAAAATAAAGTGAAGTCCAAACAGCTTTGTAAAGCTTCCATCCAGGAACATCCATGTTCTACTTGGGCTTATTTTCCACTGGCCCAAGCAAGCCCAGACTCAACCGTATGGAGAACTCTAATCCCCGATGTTGAGGGGAAGCAGAGTGGGTTAACAGTGATAGATCCACCACAGTGAAAGCTCTAAAGCTCTATGCCACTCCACCTTTCTGTAAATTAAAGCTTATGATATTGTTTTTCTGTAGAGTTATATTTGTGATAATAAAGTTTAAAAGTCTAAAAAGAGAGACAGTCTTGCCTGGAGAATCCCATGGACAGAGGAGCCTGGTGGGCTGCTGTCCATAGGGTCTTAGTGACTTAGCATGCATGCATGCATTGGAGAAGGAAATGGCAACCCACTCCAGTATTCTTGCCTGGAGAATCCCAGGGACAGGGAAGCCTGGTGGGCTGCCATCTATGGGGTCGCACAGAGTCGGACACGACTGAAGCGACTTAGCAGCAGCAGCAGGAAACTTGCTCTTTTTCTGTGGCTATTCTTTCCATAAATGTACAGTGATGTCATTATGCTGTCATGCAAAGAAGATGAAATAATAGGAGGCAAAAGCAACATGAGTCTGCTGAAGCCTTGAGACCCCCGTTCCCAGGGCCTCTGCTGCTTCATGACCCCGACCTTCTTCATACCACGGGTTGACAGGCAGTTATTCTCTGAAAGATGCCAAAGCAACATTCTTCCATTAAATTTGTCCTGCCATTTCACCTTTCAGCAACGTGAGATTCTTCCACAAAGAAAGAGACTAGAAACAACATCGGTCCTATCTTTTGAGCCTCTATTTGTAAATAAACTCAGGAATCAGAATCACAGTCTTTATCTCATGCCATAGCATGAGAAGAAAAAGTTTTGGCTATTTAGGGTCTCTGGTGATTCCACACAAATTTCAGAATTATTTTGTATTGTGAAAAAAAATGCCATTAGAATTTTGATAGGGATTAAATGAATCCATAGATTTCTTTGTGTAATATGGACATTTTAATGATGATTCTTCCAACGCATAAGCATGGTATATATCTTTTCATCCATTTGTGTCTTCAATTCTGTCATCAATGTCTAATAGATTTTAGAGTACAGACCTTTTACCTCTATGGTTAAAATTATTCTTAGATGTTTTATTCTTTTTGATATAACTGTAAATGCCATTGTTTTCTTCATTTCCTTTTCTGATAGCTCATTATTAGTCTATACAAATGCAACAGATTTCTGTAAACAAATCTTATATCCCAAAACTTTACTGAATTGATTTATTAGTTCTAAAAAGAAGTCTGGGTGGAATTTTCTATATATGGTATTATGCTATCTGCTAATAGTGATGGTTTTACTTTTCCCTTTTCAATTTGAATGGCTTTTACTCCCTTTTCTTGCCTAACTGCTGTGAAGCCCTAGTCAACAAAAATGACAAGAATGGGCATCCTTGGCTTGTTTTGAAAAAGAGGAAACACTTTTTACCATTGAGTATGATGTTAGCTGTGGGTTTGCCTGGATGAACCTGGGGGGTACTGTGTTAACTGAAATAAATCAGACAAAGAAACATAAATATGCATACTTTTACTTATATGTGGACTCTAAAAAACAAATGAACAAAAAACAAAGACAGAAACAAACTCACAGATACAGAGAACAAATAGGTGGTTCCCAAAGGGGAGAGAGGTGGAAAAAAGGATGAAATAAGTGAAGGGGATTAAGAGGTACAAACTTCCAGCTATAATATAGATAAGCCATGAGGATGTCAAATATAATATAAATAGGGGATATAGTCAATAGTACTTGACAACTTAGCTTTGTGATGGATGATAATTCATCTTATTGAGGTGGTCATTTCATAATATATAAAAATATTAAACCACTACATTGTACACCTGAAATATTGTATACTAATTATTACTCAATTTAAAGATAAAAAAGAAAAATAATAATAAATTTTATTTAAAATAAAGTGAGCAAGGTGTTGTGATGGCAAATAAATGGGGTGATCAAGGAAGGCTTCTTGGAGGTGGTTTCATTTGGGCAGTGATGAAAGGAAGAGACAGCCACTTGAAGAGAAATGGTAGAAGAGCATCCAAGCAGAGGGAACCTCAAGCATGATACTCTGAAGACAGAACAAGCTGATTTAAGGACAGAAGCTGAGCTAAGGGATCTAGAAGGTTGTGATCCAGAGAAAAAGGAGTAAAGTCAGAAATATGAACAATCCCAGAACACTTTCTTCACTTACCCCCATTACTAATGGTAGTGTGGATCTCCAAGACCCTTCTGTACCTGCTTCAAACATTATTTCTTAGGCTCTCTAAGTTCCTTCTTAGGAGATGACTAAGAGACAACTCTACACACATGGACATCACCAGATGGTCAATACCGAAATCAGACTGATTATATCCTTTGCACCCAAAGATGGAGAAGCTCTACACAGTCAGCAAAAACAAGACTGGGAGCTGACTGTGGCTCAGATCATAAACTCCTTATTGCAAAATTCAGACTTAAATCGAAGAAAGTAGGGAAAAACCACTAGACCATTTAGGTATGACCTAAATCAAATCCCCTACGATTATACAGTGAAAGTGGCAAATAGATTGAAGGGATTAGATCTGATAGAGTGTCTGAAGAACTATGGACAGAGGTTCGTGACATTGTATAGAAGGCAGTGAAAAAGATCATCCTCAACAAAAAGAAATACAAAAAAGCAAAATGGTTGTCTAGGGAGGCCTTACAAATAGCTGAGAAAAGAAGAGAAACTAAAGGCAAAGGAGAAAAGGAAGGAAATAACCATCTGAAAGCAGAGTTCCAAAGAAGAGCAAAGAGAGATAAGAAAGCAATCTTCAGCAACTGATGCAAAGAAATAGAGGAAAACAATAGAATGGGAAAGACTAGAGAGCTCTTCAAGAAAATTAGATATACCAAGGGAACTTGCAAAGATGTGCACAATCATGCAAAGATGGGCACAATAAAAGACAGAAATGGTATGGACTTAACAGAAGCAGAAGATATTAAGAAAAGGTGGCAAGAATATACAGAACTATACAAAAAAAGATCTCAATGGCGCAGATAATGACAGTGGTGTGATCATTCACCTAGAGCTAGACATCCTGGAATACAAAGTCAAGTGGGCCTTAGGAAGCATCACTACAAAGCTGGTGGAGGTGATGGAATTCCAGCAAAGCTATTTCAAATCCTAAAAGATGATGCTGTGAAAGTGCTGCACTCAATGTGCTAGCAAATTTGGAAAACTTAGCAGTGGCCACAGGACTGGAAAAGGTCAGTGTTCATTCCAATCCCAAAGAAAGGCAATGCCAAAGAATGTTCAATCTATCACACAATTGCATTCATCTCACATGCTAGCAAAGCAATGCTCAAAATTCTCAAGAAAGGCTTTAGCAGTACGTGAATCAAGAACTTTCAGATGTTCAAGCTGCATTTGGAAGAGGCAGAGAAACCAGGTGCCAAAATGCCAACATCCACTGGATCATCAAAAAAGCAAGAGAGTTCCAGAAAAACATCTATTTCGGCTTTATTGACTAAACCAAAGCCTTTGACTGTGTGGATCGCAACAAACTATGGAAAATTCTTAAAGAGATGGGAATACTAGACTGCCTTACCTGCCTCCGGAGAAATCTGCATGCGGGTCAAGAAGCAACAGTTAAAACTGGATACGGAACAACAGACCAGTTCCAAATTGGGAAGGAGTACATCAAGGCTGTATATTGCTGCTCTGCTTATTTAACTTACATGCAGAGTGAAAGTGAAAGTGAAGTCACTCAGTTGCGTTCGACCCTTTGCGACCCCATGGACTGTAGCCTATCAGGCTCCTCCATCCATGGGATTTTCCAGGCAAGAGTGCTGGAGTGGATTGCCATTTACATCATATGAAATGCCAGACTGGATGAAGCACAAGCTGGTATCAAGATTGCTGGAAGAAATATCAATAACCTCAGATATGCAGATGACACCACCCTTATGGCAGAAGTGAAGAGGGACTGAGAAGGCTCTTAATTAAAGTGAAAGAGGAGAGTGAAAAAGCTGGCTTAAAACTCAACATTCAAAAAACTAAGATCATGGCATCTGGTCCCATCACTTCATGGCAAATAGACGGGGAAACAGTGGAAACATTGAGAGACTTAATTTTCTTGGGCTTCAAAATCACTGCAGATAGTGACTGCAGCCATGAAATTTAAAGACATTCACTCTTTGGAAGAAAAGCTATGACCAACCTAGACAGCATATTAAAAAGCTGAGACATTACTTTGCCGACAAAGGTCCATCTAGTCAAAGCTATGGTTTTTCCAGCAGTTGTGTACTGATGTGAGAGCTGGACTATAAAGAAAGTTGAGTGCCAAAAATTTATGCTTTTGAACTGTAGTATTGGAGGAAATTCTTGAGAGTCCCTTGGACTTTAAGGAGATCCAACCAGTCCATCCTAAAGGAAATCAGTCCTGAATATTCATTGGAAGGACTGATATTGAAGCTGAAACTCCAATGCTTTGGCTACCTGATACAAAGGAAGGCAGGAGGAGAAGGGGATGACAGAGGATGAGATGGTTGGTTGGCATCACGGACTCAATGCACATGAGTTTGAGCAAGCTCTGGGAGTTGGTGATCAACAGGGAGTTTTGATGTGCTGCAGTCCATGGGGTCACAAAGAGTTGGATATGACTGAGGGACTGAATTGAACTGAAGTGTCTTCTCGTTATTCAAGCCTCTCAGCATAAGTATCACTTCTTCAGAAATGGGCTTTCCTGGACATATGCACACACACACACACACACCAGCAATCATCTCAAACACCTTGTCTTGTTTCACGTCCTTGATAGCATTTATCACTATCTGACTTTGTTTTTGTTTAGTTATCTGTCAGCCTCCACCACCACCACTACCCTCCACTCCTTACTGCCACTAGAATTCAAGATATATGAGAACAAGTAACTTTTCTGTCTTATTCCACACTCCCAGTATCTAGACCCATGCTTGGCACATGACAGGCACTCAAAGTATTTCATGAAATACTGTCATTTTTCTCTTGGAAACAGGCTCTGAGTCAGAGATTTGTGCTCAGGAAATTAATAGGGAGTAGTCTTGGGTAAAATGTGTAATAGAGTGAGAGGAACAGAAATAGATGGAGGGATGAATTGAACCCTCAGATGCAGTTGAGCTAGCATGGCCCTTCAGAGTGGCTCCTGATACAGACAAAGCAGGGCTCAGCCTCATAGTCCCACATGGCCCAGCCACAGTAAATGGGCTGTACCTAGGGAGGGGCTGGGGATTAGCTCAAGGCAAGTCAGCTTCCTTCAGCCAAGACAAGGTCTGAAGAAGTCCTCAACTGTGAGATATTAGCAACCAAAACTTGGGGCAAGTGGGGAGTTGAAAGCTTCAGTTCTGGAGGGGGAAATCTAGCAGCACCTCATGATACCCAACGTACTTAATGAGCAAATGATGAATGAATGAATTGTTACCAATAAAACATAAGTTAAAGGGACTCTAATCTAGTTAGAGACCATACCCAATACAGTCTTATCAATCCTATTTGGGGCACATCCTTTTACATACTTTAACAACATTGTGTGTAAAAAAAAAAAAAAAAATATATATATATATATATATATATATATACGTACGTATATGTAATCCCAAAATTCCTTCTACCCTAGAAAATTTTTAAGTCTGTGTTTATGTCACAAATAGATGTAGCCCATTTCTGTTATTTTAATTCATTGTAGCTCTTTTTTTTTTTTTCTCATCTTTTCCCCCCACCCCTTGAGCAAAAATTCAGATCCAGTGCTGTGAAATGCAGATCCAGTGCTATGATAACTTCTAAGTTTTCAAGTGAAAATGAAAGTGTTGATTTTTATGTAAACTCACCTATTTTTTTAAGCTTTTTTAAAAATTATTTTTACTTTATTTTACTTTACAGTACTGTATTGGTTTGGCATACATTGACATGAATCTGCCACAGGTGTACATGAACTCCCAAACATGAACCCCCCTCCCACCTCCCACCCCACATCATCCCTCCGGATCATCCCCATGCACCAGCCCCAAGCATCCTGCATCCTGCATTGAACATAGACTGGCGATTCGTTTCTTACATGATAGTATACATATTTCAATGCTATTCTCCCAAATCATCCCACCCTCTCCCTCTCCCTCTCCCTCAGAGTCCAAAAGTCCGCTCTACACATCTGTGTCTCTTTTGCTGTCTTGCATACAGGGTCCTCATTACCATCTTTCTAAATTCCATATATATGTGTTAGTATACTGTATTGGTGTTTTTCTTTCTGGCTTACTTCACTCTGTATAATTGGTTCCAGTTTCATCCATCTTATTAGAACTGATTCAAATGTATTCTTTTTAATGGCTGAGTAATACTCCATTGTGTATATATACCACAGCTTTCTTATCCATTCATCTGCTGATGGACATCTAGGTTGTTTCCATGTCCTGGCTATTATAAACAGTGCTGCAATGAACATTGGGGTACATGTGTCTCTTTCTATTCTGGTTTCCTCGGTGTGTATGCCCAGCAGTGGGATTGCTGGGTCATAAGGCAGTTCTATTTGCAATTTTTTAAGGACTCTCCACACTGTTCTCCATAGTGGCTGTACTAGTTTGCATTCCCACCAACAGTGTAAGGGGGTTCCCTTTTCTCCACACCCTCTCCAGCATTTATTGTTTGTAGACTTTTGGATCGCAGCCATTCTGACTGGTGTAGCTCTTAAATATCCAAAAAAAAAAAAAAAAAAGCTTTCTATAGGCAGATCAGACGCATTTTCATGATGATTTTAGTCAGGAAATGAACTGTTTAAAGTTTTATACCTCCACCAGAAAAAAAAGTCCTGTTGATATTCATAACTTTTAGATTTGTTTTATTCAGTGTCTCTTTATTAATTATTTCATTGCCTTTAGCCATAAGGAAAATCAAGCTGATTCTCCAATTCCTCTGTTTCCTCTTATTTGTGAATATTTTGTAAATTGTTCTTTCTAGTGTGTTATATGGTTGAAAATGATAACAGTAATATTAAACTGGAAAAAATTCATCTGCTGAAGAGTATGGCAGGGAAATATAGGGAGATAATAATAAAAGAGTCATTTTACTTGAAATGTCCAGGTCTCTGGGAACTAGATATGAGAAACAGCTTTGTACCATGTTTTAGAGAGTTGTTTTCATGCTCAAGCTCAATGCAATAATAGAGGAATTTATGACAAAAATGAC
The DNA here is from genome assembly GCA_006410675.1 of Oreotragus oreotragus. NCBI lineage: Eukaryota > Metazoa > Chordata > Mammalia > Artiodactyla > Bovidae > Oreotragus > Oreotragus oreotragus. Next base: position 297,163 of record SJYX01019641.1, on the reverse strand, counting down.
CCAGTATTAACAGCTTCTCTTCTTTTAAATCTCCTTTTAAAAAATATCAGTGACCCAGAAATCCCACTACTGGGCTTATACTCTGAGAAAACCATAATTGAAAAAGACACAGGTACCCTAATATTCATAGCAGCACTATTCACAATAGCTAGGACATGGAAGCAACATAGATGTCCATCAGCAGATGAATGTATAAAGAAGTTGTGATATATACATACAATGGAATATTACTCAGTCAAAAAAAGGACTACATTTGAGTCAGTTCTAGTGAGGTAGATGAAACTAGAACCTGTTATACAGAGTGAAGTAAGTCAGAAAGAGAAAAACAAATTTTATATATTAATGCATATATATGGAATCTAGAAAAATGGTACTGATGAACATATTTGCAGGGCAGAAAAAGAGACAAAGAAAACAGACTTTGAACACAGCAGGGGAAGAAGAGGGTGGGACGAGCTGCCAGAGTAGCGCTGATATTTATACACTACCCTGTGTAAAATAGATCCACGTGGAAAGCGGCTGTATGGGCGCAGGGAACTCAGCCTGGGGCTCTGTGACGGCGTAGAGGTGGGACTGGGTAAGAGGTGGGGAGGAGGTTAAGGAGGGAGAGGACACACGTGTAGCTATGGCTGATTCACATTGTTATATGGCAGAAGTCAACACAATAGTATAAAGCAATTATCCTCCAATTAAAAATAAATTTAAGGAAAAAATATCAATGTGTAGCAGAGTAACTAGACAGCACAAGGAATTATTTTCATTTACAAGTTGGGAAATCAGTGTCCCTACTGTATAAATATGCCTGATATCCTCCTCCACTCACACCACGTGATGCCAAGCACTGGGTCTCTGACCGGACAGAGACTCTGAAGTCATACAAACATGGGACTAGGAAGGTGAAAGCCATGTGAACAAGTCAAAAACAGGAAGAGGGGAGTCCTGAGTAACTCTCTTTGGAGGAGGTCTGTTTTCCTGAGTCAGATAGGGCATGGTACATGGGTGGCTTGACCTGGTTTAAAACATCAAGAAACAGAGTGGACACTGACTATAAAATTGGCCACCTTAAAATGACTGGTAAAGATACAACCTGTGTCATGAACTGTGGTGACTAGTTGTAGGAGAGGAAATGGCTTAATTGTGGCTAAAGGAATGTTTTTCAGCCAAATGCATTTCATTCTGTTCCACGGCTGAACATGCAGACTAGCTGATGGGTCTCAACACAGCATCATAAAATCCTTAAGCCGGCCTCCACTTCCAGGGATTAACTTCATCACATTCACCCATCAATATGGCTGGGTACCCTCTGAACTGTACCTGTACACTGTCATTATTAGAAGTTTGTTTAAAATAATAGATACATGGAAGAGAAAGAAAATATAAAGTGAGAAGAAAGATAAAGAAATTTGATTGAGGAGGCTTACTGAATTTGATGACACATAACTTGGAAGCAATGAGCTCCTAGCTCTGACACCCACATAAATATGAGAATTCTTTCAGCAAGTTTCTTTACAGAAACGGAGTAAGTTATCTCCTGCACCATGTGTGTTTAAGGGTAAGGGAAGGCTCACCACTATAGAGAATTTCCATTTACTGAATAATGTCAGAGGTACCACATTTTGAGCTTTGTGCCTTTGAGGAGATGCTAAAAGAATGAGTAGGTCAGGTAACAGTGATAATTCTTTTCTCCCTCCCTTTTTGACTTTTTTATGGACAGATGCTGGCTCCAAAAAGGAAACTTCTTGGTGAGCTGAGCTAATTATCACCTTCTGTGAGTGAAGAATGGGGAAGGGCGCAGAGCCAAAGAGACTGAATGACATGCTCAGAAGATAGAGGAGACAGAGCTGGGTTTAGAATCAGGGTCTCCTGCCACCAGAATAAGGACTATCACCTGCTTTGATTCTTTTGCAAGTTTCTGTTTCCATACAGCTGATTTATGTAGATACATGAAGGACATAAAATGATAGTACATCAAACTCAGTGCTGTATTTAAGTAATCCTCAGTGGGTTAGATCATGGATGGTCAACCTGGTAGAAGCTGGATATGGTGTGAAAAAAAAATCAATAACAATGTTAGAACTGGAAATCCTACAAACCTCTATATTTTGTGTATTATAAATCACATGAAGAACAACTAGACAAAAGCTTCTTGACTAGCAGGAACATGCAGAATCTGAATTCTTTATTTCTTTTCTTAACAGGAGTAAGAAAAAGAGTTGAATCAATTTCCCCTTTTCTTACCCAAGGACATGTTAGAATCTTCAGTGGGGCATGTTTGGGGTGTTCATCAGAAGCGAGCATAGGGTCAAACCAGCAGGTTAAAGCTGGTTCTGATACAGTTAAGGTCCAGAGGTAGAATGTTCTTAAAGTTTCAGTTTATTTATTGAGCAAAGGCTTCACTTCTTTGTTTGTAGCTGACTGTACCCCAAATGGGTATATAAGAAAGAAACAATGTAAGACTATCGCCACTGTTCATCAAAAGGCCAGAAGCATTTAGCTTTCCTAAGGAAGCTCCACGGTATCACTTCTGCATGTGGAGGACTACAGTACTTTTATTAGAACCATTGTAGAATAAAATCTGCAATTCTCACCATGATCTGCAGGCTGTGATCTGCCTGACTTTCCTTGTCAGCCTCCTCCTTGCTCATGCTGCCCCAGGCATGCTTGTTTTCTATCACTCAAACTCCCAAATTATTATCCCAAGGCCTTTACATTTAATGTCCCCTAGCCCTCTTCCCCAGATTTTCAGATGACTATACTGCTTTGTAAGTTAGGTATTAGCTAAATAACATTCCTCGAAGAGGTCTTTCTTGACTAGGTAACCTAAAATGAACTGTTCCAATCATTTCTCCGTTTTCTTTGCTTTGCTTCAAAGCACCATGTAAATTATTTATGTGTTTATTTATTATCTTCCCAGTAAACTTCATGATGGAGTAGTAAATGGCAATCTCCTCCAGTGTTTTGCCTAGAAAATTCCATGGACAGAGGAGACTGGTGGGCTATAGTCCATGTGGTTGCAAAGAGGCAGACATAACTGAGCACACACATATGCATAAGCTTCATGAATGAAGACAGGGACCTTACTTCTATTTTCACTTCTATAGCCCTAGTCTTGGCAGAGTGGAGAGGCCATAGCCATTCATTTAAAACTGTATTGTATAACTGATTCCATAAGTCAACTGACATGACAGTAATTCGCACTCCTTATTCATCCAACCAGGGACACAAAATAAGTGGTAGCAACCAGGGAGATCACAGATCTAGGTATCGGTCGATATCAAGAGTGCTTAAAAATGCAAGATAAATAAATCATCTACAAAAGCCTTCTCTGTCAGGCTATACACATATTCTCTAAGCCTCACTAAAACTCTTTAGGATGGGTATTTTTTACTATTCATCCCATTTTACAAATGAGAAAACCAAGGTAGGTTTTTAAAAACTTGCTCTACATGTTTAGTAGATGTCCAAGACCAGATGTGAACCCAGGCATAGTATTCTTGGTGGAAAAGGCACCAGCACCCCACTCCAGTACTCTTGCCTGGAAAATCCCATGGACGGAGGAGCCTGGTGGGCTGCAGTCCATGGGGTCGCAAAGAGTTGGACACAACTGAGCGACTTTCCTTTCACTTTTCACTTTCATGCATTGGAGAAGGAAATGGCAACCCACTCCAGTGTTCTTGCCTGGAGAATCCCAGGGACGAGGGAGCCTGGTGGGCTGCCGTCTATGGGGTCGCACAGAGTTGGACATGACTGAAGCGACTTAGCAGCAACAGCAGCATAGTACTCTTGCCTGGAAAATTTCATGGACAGAGGAACCTGACATGCTATGGAGTCACAAAGAGTCTGACAGAACTGAGCGTGCATGCACACACACACACACACACACACACACACACACACACACACACAATCTGATTGCACTCTTAAGAACTATCTTTACTNTCACTTTCATGCATTGGAGAAGGAAATGGCAACCCACTCCAGTGTTCTTGCCTGGAGAATCCCAGGGACGAGGGAGCCTGGTGGGCTGCCGTCTATGGGGTCGCACAGAGTTGGACATGACTGAAGCGACTTAGCAGCAACAGCAGCATAGTACTCTTGCCTGGAAAATTTCATGGACAGAGGAACCTGACATGCTATGGAGTCACAAAGAGTCTGACAGAACTGAGCGTGCATGCACACACACACACACACACACACACACACACACACAATCTGATTGCACTCTTAAGAACTATCTTTACTGTACGTTCTCATTTGTGCTTCAGTTTCAGTATTTCATCAATTTTCCCTAATTCTAAAGCAACTGGAACTTCATTTACTAGACCGTGAAGAGCAGACTTTTTAGAAAATACTCTAAACCATTCTGGAGGTCATCACTTTTTTCTCTTTCTTAATGTCATAAAAACAAATATTTTATCTTAGCTGCCTAAAGTCTGGAATAGGAGTTTTACCATGGAAGGCAAATATTTTTAAACTTTTATTTGCCACTCTCTGCTATGATTAGTTCATTTAATAGTAATCTGCATCCTTGTTTAAACTAACTCCTGACACAGGAAAATAGCCTGCTGAAAAGAGACAATGGAAAACAGAATCAAGCTTTTATTTCTCAACTTTAGAGTTCTGCTTTGATAGTGCAAACCAAGGAATCAGCTTAGACATGTTGTGAAAAATTCTCGCAGGTAAATTGTCTATACTGTTCAAACTTTCCAATTTTACTTCATGACTTGGTTTGGTCCCTGTCTTGTAGGTAAGTCATTTTCAGAGTGAGTAAAGGAGTCAAGAGGTAGGTAATTTGTTTCCCCTTTGTATTTTAAAGAGTGCATTACTGGTTGTGCTTGTGAAACATTTTTTAATTGGGTCTTCAACCAAGCTTATCAAAATGCCAGGTTATGCCTGGGTGGCGTGTATATAAAGCTTCCCACTGGAGAAATTAAGCTGTCTCAAAGTCTCTTTGGAGGGAGTTACTCTTCTAAGTGCTGGATTTAAGGTCTGGGAGATTGGATTTTGTGTTTATCAGAGCAAATAAACATAAAATTTCAGTCTCCTAATAAATCTAAAGGAAATCCTTGGACTACATACTGTTCCCCGTTAAACAGGCATTCTGTGTGAAATGTTTTATTGTAGAATGAATCAATAAATACCTTGCAGCAACCGAAATAGTGTATGTACTTACATAATTCCCCCAGCTTTGAAAGTTCTTTTTCTTTACAAATATAATTATTTTTTAAAAATCAAGTAAAATGCATCTCTGGTGTATTATTAAACATACCAACAAATCCAAAATAAATGACTAGAAGAATGGCCTAATTTCATTTGATAGTTCACAGAATGAAATAAAGGCTCAAATTAATTTTCAACCAGAACAGTTTTTATTAACCTGCAAACCCTGGTTAATCTCAATGGAAATCTCTTTTTAAGGTGAAGAGTCTGAAGTTCAGCTTGAAGATGGCTATAAACTTTTGGATCTAGAGTTGTCTATGTAAGAATTATTATCACATCCATTCTCCCAGTCTGCAGACACAATAGTTGAAGAGGGAAGGGGTAGAATGGAGAAATAACAAGAGAAAAGAAACAAAAAGAAGAAAGAAAGATGAACAGGGAAAAATCACATTTGTCTTTGCCAAATTGGTTTGGGACCTTTTTTATCTGCAAAAGGTAAACAGCCTTTGGATTTGAAATATTTGTGCTTGATAAGCATGCATTTCTGAAAGATAGTCCCTGCAAATATTTCAGGCTTAAGGGTATAAGGAAACATATACCATACACTTTAGAAGACTGTATGTACAGCCTTGTATATTTCTTTCAGACTTGAAGTATCTTCACCATATTCAAAATATTATGCAAAGAGTTCTCAAGCTGTTTGGGATTGTCCTTGCATGTGCTAATAGATCAGAACCTTGGTCACAGCAAGTGGTTAAAAACCTAAATAATTAATTCTATCCTCGTTACCTAGATGAAGTTAATAAAGCTTCTGAGTCTAGATTGAGGGAAACATTACTACTGTTTAAACTTTAACTTGTCTGCAAACTGTAGTCCCCAGAATATTAGACCCATGTGATGTTAGATAGTTTTTTAGGGGAAAAAGTTATATGATCAATTAAGTTTGAAAAAAGATTGGTTTTCAACAAAATGTGAATCTAATCACATGGCTCTTCATGAAGGAAATATTTATGCCACGTTTCCCAAATGTGTTTGTGCAGAGAATGTCCCAGGACTAGTGACCAATGGAATGTTTAAGACACATCAGTCTAAACCAAGGCTCTCCTTCACTTCTTTCACTGAACAATTTCTATTCTCTTCCAGGGGTAATGAGGTAGCTTTAAGATAATAAGACAAGCTTCAGGGTACTCAAAAGTAGATGTTTTAAGGGGAAACAAACGTCTGTTTTTCAACTTATTTTAACATTTTGATAACCCTCACAATTCAAGAGGTAGCTAATATTATCCCCACTGTAGTAGAAAACCCAGATCCTGGAAAAGTATCATCGTACAATATCAAAATGAACCATAGTTCAAATCTGGGCCATGGCAACTACTTGCTACATGGCCCTAGGTAGTAAGGTCTGATCATCTCTGAGCCTATTTTGCTCTCTAATATGAAGATAACAAACCTCATAACATTTTAAGGGGGTTAAATAAAATACTGTATGCCTCAGAGTTGACACAGCATTAAAGTAGGTTCTTTTTCCTTCCTCACACTTTTGAAGCCCAAAGTGAATATAACATCACCATTTAGCTCAAAAAAAAAAAAAAAAAAAGAAGAAGAAGAAGAAAGAAAAAGAAAAAAACACCCTTGAGAAACTCTTTTTGGCACTGCAGTCTGGGTGGAGCGGATACACAGGTTTGATTCCACTCACAGATGATGAAGCTTCTAGACTGTAGCTCCTGAGACCCCACCCCTTTTGGAAAGGCCTCCTGTCAAAAAATAAGGAGATCAATCTCATCCCAAAGGTCAACGTGTTTGTCACCTCCTGTCTAGACAATTGCAATGCTCACGACCTGGATCTCCCACAGGGAGCTGTCCACTGACAGCCGATGACCCAGACGTGACAGCATGCCTTGTCGCTAGGTCAGCCCGAGGCAAGCACAGCACACCCAGGCAGACGCTCAGCCCTGGCCGATGTTTTACATCAAGTCCAATTTACGATCTGAACTCTGAATTAAATCACTAGGCAGTGATGATGAGCACGGATTGCTGGAAGACCTTTTCATCCCTTACGGCCCGCTGATAACTTGTTGGACACAGAAGCACTGGGACACAAAACAGACCTCTCTTCATTCAGGTCTGTTTTCAATTCAAGTAACTGAGCCCACGTGTGCTCCTAGTTAACTGTGCATGTGTGCCAGGGCCAGGAGGAGTTTGCGTGCAGTTCTGCCTCCCTGGACCAGAGCACAGGGTTCAGGACATCTCAAAGGATTAAAGAAGTAAACTGAGCACAGAGGAAAAAAAAATCATGGCTAAAATTAGCATTCTTCCCCCATTCCAGCCCTTTCTCCAGGTCACTGTCTTGAATTGCTTATAATTCAAAATACATTCCTGCCTGCAAATCCTGAAGTTGCCACACTAGCTTTTCCAGGAGGGAAGGTATCATCAACATTTTCTACCAGCTCCTTTTATAACCAACATTTCTAGTCCATTCATTTAAAAAGAAAAAGTCACTGGCAAGAAGTTGGGAGAAAGTGCATTTATGTAACATAACCCTGCCCCCAATATGGTCTTGGTCCATGGGGCATAGTTCAGTTCAGTTTAGTCATGTCCCACTCTTTGTGACCCCATGGGCTACAGCATGCTAGACTTCCCTATCCATTACCAACTCCCAGAGCTTGTTAAAACTTAGGTGCATCAAGTTGGTGATGCCATCCAACCATCTCATCCTCTGTCATCCCCTTCTCCTCCTGTTTTCAGTCTTTAACAACATCAGGTTTCCAAAGAGTCAGTTCTTCACATCAGGTGGCCAAACTATTGGAGTTTCAGCTTCAGCATCAATCCTTCCAATGAATATTCAGGACTGATTTCCTTTAGGATTGACTGGTTGGATCTTCTTGCAGTCCAAGGGACTCTCAAGAGTCTTCTCTAACACCACAGTTCAAAAGCATCAATTCTTCAGCGCTTGGCTTTCTTTACAGTCCAGCTCTCACATCCATACCACACTACTGGAAAAACCATAGCTTTGATTAGATGGACCTTTGTCAGCAAAGTAATGTCTCTGCTTTTTAATATGCCATCTAGGTTGGTCATAGCTTTTCTTCCCAAGAGCAAGCATCTTTTAATTTCACGACTGCAGTCACTATCTGCAGCATGATTCTGGAGCTCAGGAAAATAAAGTCTCTCACTGTTTCCATTGTTTCCCCATCTATTTGCATGAAGTGATGGGACCTGATGCCATGATCTTCATTTTCTGAATGTTGAGCTTTAAGCCCAACGTCTCACTCTCCTCTTTCACTTTCATCAAGAGGCTCTTTAGTTCTTTGTCACTTTCTGCCATAGGGTGGTGTCATCTGCATATCTGAGGTTACGATATTTCTCCCAGCGATCTTGATTCCAGCTTGTGCTTCATCCAGCCTAGCATTTCACATGATGTACCCTGCATATAAATTAAAATCAGCAGGGTGACAATATACAGGCTTGACGTCCTCCTTTCCCAATTTGGAACCAGTCTGTTGTTCCATGTCCGGTTCTAGTGGGCCTCTTAAAAGAAAATTGGTCCTTTCAGGGATTCAACTTCTATTACCTTGAGCAAGATTTAAGCAAATCAACTGTCACTAGGCCTTTTGCAGACAGGAGGTTAATCTTCCTATCACTTATCAATTTGTCAAAAATATGACTTTTATTTAGATATGCGTGGCTTGGAGAAACATCAGCAAAAGGAAAAAAAAAAAAAACTATGTGGAAAGAAAGAAAACCCAGTGGAATTAGGAGGAGATTAAAGAGGAGCAGAACACTCTTTCCCAGAAAAGCCAGAAAGGAGGGTGTATGACAGAGAGAAAAATGGAGAACCTTGATATTGAGTTACCCCATCTGCACCACCACCCTATTAGTCAGCACAGATGACTGAAAGAACACAGAGGCACAAGCTAGATCCTATATCCAGCCATACACAGCACAAGCATAGAGTCCTCAGAAGCTATGGCAAGGGCCATTTTAAAGAAAATTTCATAAACAAATTATGCCCCATTTTTATCTAAGCAACTCTCCATTGTTTCATTGATTTAACACAGTTTCTGATAATCCTTTGTTCTGCACTCTTTTCCTCTTCTCATGAAATATCCTCTCTCAACCCAGAACAAGATAGAACATTCTACATAAGAACCTTTGAGACAATTCTAAGATTCCAGTTAAACGTATACAGTCCTTATGGGATCAGAGAGATTTGATTTCAAGTATTCCAGACATACACCTCTTTTCAGATCTGGATAATTAGCAGGAACTTGCATATTAGTGCCTAGGCATTCTTCCGCCCTCTAGTTTTTCCTTGGATAAAACCCAAGGGGGTTAGGAGGTTTCCACACAGTTCTCCTTCTGGTCAATCTGTCATTCTTGGTGCATCACCCTCACTTTCCGAAAACGACACAAAATCCACCCAGATTCTTCCAAGAAGGGATTATGTCACTGCTTAATCCTATGATGTTGCTTAAGTAACCCAAACAAACTCCTTTCCCACTGGAGAAGTAATGTCCCCCTGTTCTCTCCATAGACCAAGGAGAGCATTGTGCCTTTCTTGGCGTGTTCTTCACTGGTACAATCACAGAAACAAACAAGAGTGATTTCTTTTTTACTAGATGAACATTCTGTACCGAGGGACACCCTCTCATTGTGCTCCACACACTCTAAACTGTTGTCTATTCAACACTTCTCTTTCTTTATGCATCTCCTTCCCCTAGGGGTCTCATTCACTCCTGACTGCTGGATAGTTCTGAGGCAGGGCACCTGGGCCAGTGACATTAGAAGAAAAGGAAGACAGAAATAAAGAGTAACAATTCAGTTGGGCAATCATCTTAATTGACCAAAAACATAGATGAAGCTAAGCAAGCAAGTGCAAATTATATGCAATTCATATGTAAGTCCCAGATGTCTACCCTTTAGTTTCTGGCACTTTCATAAGAGTTCAGGGCATTAAAGAAGAATAATCACTTCGTTGATAAGAAATCTGGTTTGCCTAAAATCTTTTTCTTCTCTGTGTATGTGTGTGTGTGTGTGTGTGTGTGTGTGTGTTTGTGTGTTCGTGAGTGTGTATGCTGGCTTTATTTGAGGTACAAGAATGATGAAATCAAAGTTCCCAAAGTTGTCGTACTATAGAATTATATGTGGAAACTTTAAGAAAATTTCCACAGTGAAACAAACTGCTTTGCTCTTCACAGGCTTCAGAGAGAAGTTTTAGCTGGATTTGGATATAGGATATGATTTTGCCCCATTAAGATCACAGAGTGGAAGTGTACTATGAATAAATCTTAAAAGGAGAAATACGGCACTAAGAGATATATGTCTATTGAGAACTCTTGATATTCTCTTTTCAAAGAAAATTATATTTTAAAAATTATTAATTTAATAAGCATTTACAGAGTACCTGGTGGTATATACAAAAGCCCCCAAAATAAGTGAAACCTACTTCCTTGATACAGGAACTTTAGTATATAGTTGAGATAAGACAAGAGATAAACTTATATTGTAAAATTTTTACATATATGTTTCCTTTTGATATTCAAAATAACTCTATGAATTATACAGAATAAGCACTCATTCTTATTTAATGTGAAAAAAAAGTTGAGGCTAAGAGAGCTTAAATGATTTGCACCAGGACCACACAATAGTAATAAAAGTCAAAACCCAGACTCAATACTCAGTTATCTGACACCAAATCCCCTACAAGTCATTGCCAAAAGGGAGTTATGTGCAGAGTGTTATTGGTATTCTTTCTTGTTGAGGAGAAGAGAAATGATTTTATGGAGATAGTCAATGTGAGCACTGAAGGACGGCAGAGTTTTGACAGGCACAATGGACATAGAGGAAATTATAAGCTGAAGGAAATCATTTTAAAGAGAGCAAAAGGTAAGGAGGCAGGAACAAGTACACATTTGAGAAATGGTAAGTGGTTCAGTTTGGCTGGAGCACAAGTTATGTAAAGGACAGCAATGGGAGATTAGGCTGGAAATTTGGGTTGGAAACAGGTCATGGAGTGCCTTGAATGCCTTGCAAATGAACATGAACACTTTTGGCTGGCAAGAGAGAATTACTGAAGGGTTTTTGAATAGAAGAATGATAAATCAGAACAGAGTTTTTAAAAGATTAATCTGGCAGTAAGATGTAGAATAGTTTGGAACAGACTGAGGAGTTACAAGGCCAGGGCAATGGTCCAAGTAAGAAATAATAAATAGGGGTCTGATCTACAACAGTGAGAGTAGAAACAAATGTTAAAAATATAGACTCAAAAAGAACTCCTTGACCAATTATATGAGAAAATTTGCAAATGAAAGAAGGAAGCTTGTCTGAGTGACTGTAAAGGAAATGACAATTATTGAAAAAAACAAACAATAAAAGCATGTTTGTATAGAAATCATCCTTCCCAGTCCTCAGAGACCACATGTGCACACTCCTCACATCATTGCTAAAACAAAACAAAGGATAAAAGAAAATTATAAATTCCTATAAGAGGATATAAGATAAATTCAGTGGCTTGAAAGTGTTTAAATCATGCACAGAGAAGCTCCATCACAGATGGCACAGGGCTGGCTTAATGGGAAGGAGAATGTCTGGGATGTCTGCTCATCCTATCCAAGGCACATAGACAGACATAAGCAGAAGAATTATTGAATGCTTAGAACTGAAACGGATCTTAGAGAAAGACCATTTTATCCCCATAGGTTTATCATAAAGTCCATGACAGTAAAATACCTTGGCTAAAAGCTGAACTATCACTCAAGTCCTTTGGCTTCTTGATTATCTTTCCTGTATACCACAAAGTCTTTCAAGTTCTTATTTGTTATCATTACTATAAGAGTGTTCATTTCAGTTCAGTTCAGTCACTCAGTCATGTCCGACTTTTAACGACCCCATGAATCACAGCACGCCAGGCCTCTCTGTCCATCACCAACTCCCGGAGTTCACTCAGATTCATGTCCATCGAGTCCGTGATGCCATCCAGCCATCTCATCCTCTGTCGTCCCCTTCTCCTCCTGCCCCCAATCCCTTCCAGCATCAGAGTCTTTTCCAATGAGTCAACTCTTCGCGTGAGGTAGCCAAAGTACTGGAGTTTCAGCTTTAGCATCAGTCCTTCCAACGAAATCCCAGGGCTGATCTCCTTCAGAATGGACTGGTTGGATCTCCTTGCAGTCCAAGGGACTCTCAAGAGTCTTCTCCAACACCACAGTTCAAAAACATCAATTCTTCGGCGCTCAGCTTTCTTCACAGTACAACTCTCACATCCATAAATGACCACAGGAAAAACCATAGCCTTGACTAGACGGACCTTAGTCAGCAATTTTTTAAATTCAGACTGTTATTTACACTTCTCAATAATCTATACAAGGCAATTTCTTATTCTCATTCTATGTAATAAACAATGAAAGTAGAAGAGATCAGCTTAATTGATATAACATAGCTGTCTGTGGCAGAGGCCTATCTAGAAGCCCAAAGGCAAAGCTAGAATTCAAATCCTGTAGTCTTCTTATCATGTAGACACCATACTCTCATTCATTGACTGACAAGCTGAAAGTTCTATCTCCTCAGACACTGCGCTAGAATAATTACAGAACTGCATAGTCTTAGACCCTCCACTATGCGCTTTCTTTCCAGATAGATAATGTATGGATGGATGGATGAATTAGATAGATAGACAGTCAGATCCAGCTTATATGTGAGTCACTTACTTAAGCAGAAAAAGTTCAGTAATTTTGCTTGGATTATGTGGATTTGGGATCAATTCTTCTCTTCCCTTTTTTTGAGAAGACATGATTTGAAGCTTCTTTGCAGGAAGCTTCTACCAGAAAGAATCATCTCACGGCGTTCCTTTCACGTGGACAAAGATATCATTGAAAGCACTGTGAAACCTAAAAATTAGTCCCAGCAAAGGGTAAAGCCAACTGTGACAAACATCTTAGACTTCTGGAATATTGCCTCGGAAAACTCCACAGCTGTCAGATAAAACAATTGCTCGAGTTTTTATGAAAATCCTCCTTTGAAACTGCCTCTGAAAAATGGACACAGTCCTGTGAGGTGAAGTATTTTCCAGAATAAAACCTGGTTTCTTGTCTAAAATAAAATACTCCTAGTTTTTGTTCTTGAATGTGAGAGTGAGAAGAAAATGCACTGCTATCCAAGACTCTCCAAGACGTGCCTGGAGGTATGTCACTAAAAGAAGGTAATATTTATATATGTAATTTTGAAACTGCAAAATTCTTTATTCAGATAAGTCAGAACTGTAAAGTCAATCTCGTTGGTTCTAAGTGAGGCAAAATACCCTGCTTTGTTCATCCCTAGCTGTACGAGATAGTTTAAGAGGTTATGGTGACATTGACTAGTCCTGCATCTTTATTCCCAGAAATATAAGTACCACATTCAAAAGTTACTCAATACTCCAGTCATTATGAAAAAGTTACCAAGTTAACCACAGTTACAAGATAAAATACTGCAGAGATGCTGGATGGTTTTCTTTAATTTTTTATTGTTTTTTAATGCCCTAAGAGAGAGCAGATATTTTGTGAGTCACTGACCCTCAGACAAAAATAAAACCTGAGTCTGAAAACCCATAGATTCCACTTTTCTGTGGACAGCCCTGAACAGGCACAATGAATTTATGGCCCATGATGTGAGTCAACTTCTTTGATAAGGGGCCTAAATTTAATTTGTAAACATGTAGCTGTGACCTTCCTGAGCCAATGGCTGGAGACTTAAAGCAACGTGTGTGGGCCAGCTGTGGAATTTGGCTAAGCTCCTGGCTGAAGTCACCTCCCTTCTCTAAAAATTCTTTAAATACTGGATGAGTTGTGTGTAAGTAGAGGCTGCAGGGGGAGAAGGAGAGTAGGGAGCTGTTAACAAAAGACAACAGATGAGCTCATGAAACTTTAACAAGCTGTTGGGGAATGTTCCACGTGTGGGGTTTGAAGACCGTTCCATGGTCCTGTGGTGATAGTAATAAGCTTATTGGAAAGGACAAGATTTTCAAGTGAATATTACTTTTGGAATGGGAAGAGTCTATGTCACATAGGAAAAAGCCTTGCAATTCAGGTCCAATCATGAAAGCACATAAGTTGGCTGACTTGACTAGAGTACATATGTTCATACACGTGCTCACAACTTACTATAAAATTTCTGAAAGTATGTGACTCATAAGTACCCACCCAGTACTAAAACTTGTGCCTGAACTTTCCTGAAATGTTTATTTCATATCCCTTTACACAATCCCAGGCAAAGAAACATGCAACACTCAGAGCTGCTAATATAGAATATTATTGGGAGCTTCTGAGTTTTTATCCCAAGTATGACAAGTGCATGAGTTCAGTCACAGAATTAGCTGAGAAACCCATATGCTAGTCTGGTCAAATCTTTTGACTTGGTTTTCCCATGATGGAAATATTTTCCTTAAAACAAGTCACATTTCATAATTCCGTTCAGTTCAGTTCAGTCACTCAGTTGTGTCCAACTCTTTGTGACCCCATGGACTGCAGCACACAGTCCATAATTTTATAATTATGCAGTCCTATTTTATTAACAATCTTGGTTTCATGACATAGTTACCAAGTATGTGGTAAATTTTGCTCATGGGATAGGTTACACATTTGTTCTATGTTTCTATAAGAGAATATTTTCAAAATAAAAAAATTTTGAAGCAGAAAACCGGAGAGCTAAATTTCTTAGAAAAATATGCCTGTGATCCATTTGTACATTTTCCATTAAAGTATATCTAAATTCATTAACTGAGTTGAAATAGTAAAACACCATCATGCCTTTTAAGCATTATTAGAATAGAGTAGAAAAAATTATTTTTAAATAAAAGTTCTCAGAGAAATATCTCATAGTTCTTTGCAGAGCTTAATAAGATTTTCATTGTCTTCATGTTCTGCATCCAGAAAAATCTTTTACAGAATGATCATAATCTGCCCCTATTAACTATTTGATCTTGGGCACATCACTTACATGCCTGAATCTGTTTCTTCAACTGTTCATGAAGAGGTATTATAACTGGTTCTAAGTTATTCTAGCCCGAAATTTTCTTGAGCAATATGATCTTATGGTCTCAAATCATTCTCTAGAAATGTTTTCATAGCACTTGTATTTAACTGTGTATTGTACTTTAGCAAACAGCTAATTGTGTTCCAGAGGCCCAGAAGAGTTAATGAAGCATTTAGTAACTAACTTATTCCTGAGTCTATAAGAAGTTAAAAAGAAACACCTCATTTTAAAAACCTTAATGCATTAGCATAAGAGAGTCTACATGAAAAGTTAATAAGAAAAAAAAAGTAAATATAGAATTATTATCCCTATTCAAGAGACTGGTAAATTGATGCAAAGATAGTTAAACAATTTCAGTAAGTATGTTAGCTCTAGTGGAACCAAGCCAGGAAAAAAAGGAAAGATTATTGGGCATCTACTATGTTGCAGACAACATCTTAGATTTTCTTCACATATATTATCTCAATGATTCTCCAGAATGGACATTTTTATCTCTACTTTTAACAATATGATAACTAGGAGCAGAAGAATTATGCTATCTGCTGCTTCAAATTATACTAATTGGTACCTTCAAGTATGGAGTTTAAATAGGCCTGTTTTGGCTGCAAGTAATGGAATATATGATTGACAGTGACTTATCAAATAGTGTTTTATATTTTCTAAATAACAAGAGGCCTGGAATTAAGTAATGCAAAGATTTATTCAACCACTCCATTGCTGGATCAACTTCTCTATGGTTCTTGCTACCTAACCCTGATGATTGGTTACAAGATGTTTACAGGTCAAGATCATCCAGAAGTACTAAAGAACAAAAGATTCAAGATCTTGTGATATGTGTATGAAAGGTGTCTGACATTGACATAATTACCTAAAATTATCAACACCTAAAAGTTCTTGGAGAAACATTCACCATTTGTGTCATAGTCCAATTTTACCCAGAAAGACAACTATGAAAGCCAAAAGTAGGTACAAGACCACTGGGGGATAAAAAAAGTCACCTCCAGGTGATCTATTTAGAGGCATGAATGAAACACACACAATGAAGATCAGCTAACGGAAATAAGCAAGATACCCTTATACCCAAGGAAGGCTTTCTGAAGAAACAAACATTGCTGTTGACTTGATGGGCTCCCTTCAATGTCTCACAGATGGGATTTGCTGCCCATCTATGTTGGTAACAAATATTTATTCTGTGAATTTGTGTTCAGTTGAGTTAAGCTCAGCTCAATTCAGTCGCTCAGTCATGTCCAACTCTTTGTGACCCCATGAATTGTAGCAGGCCAGGGCTCCCTATCCATCACCAACTTCCAAAGTTCACCCAAACTCATGTCCATCAAGTCGGTGATGCCATCTAGCTATGTCATCCTCTGTCATCCCCTTCTCTTCCTGCCCCCAATCCCTCCCAGCATCAGAGTCTTTTCCAATGAGTCAACTCTTCGCATCAGGTGCCCAAAGTACTGGAGTTTCAGCTTTAGCATCATTCCTTCCAAAGAACACCCAGGACTGATCTCCTTTAGAATGGACTGGTTGGATCTCCTTGCGGTCCAAGGGACTCTCAAGAGTCTTCTCCAACAACGCAGTTCANTCAGGTCTCCTGCTTGGCAGGCAGATTCTTTACCAGTGAGCCACCTGGGAAGCCCTCTTGATACAACTTACAAGCCCTTAAAACATTTGGAGAAAGAGAGGAAGGACAGTACAATTGGACACCTGTTTTTGTCCTAGAGCATCCTTTTGCCCTTCATCTCAATTCCTTTAGAGCATTGCCCCTCTTCTAATGCATGCAGTTCTAACAGGTCATCAGCCACAATAACCTCTTCTCACATACCTGTCCCTTTCCACCACACACATTCACTAAGTCCTGAAGGAAGAATATAAAAAGGCAGGACTAAAGTTCTTCCATAAATTTTCTAAGTGATAAGTGAAGATACAGGGATCTCTTATCTCCTCGATTATGACCCAACTCATGAAGGAGAAACTAAGGCTCACATGTAGAGGCAGATACTGAGAACAAGAAACAAAGCAAAGCCCGGCTACAGTTTGAGGCCCTGCATCCAGTTAGTCGCCATCTCCACACCTGAGTCTTTCTGCAGTTTCTCCTGTGTCTGCGTGCTCAGTTGCTTCAGTTATGTCTGACTGTTTGCAACTCTATGGTCTGTGGCCCACCAGGCTTCCCTGTCCATGGGATTCTCCAGGCAAGAATACTGGAGTGGGTTGCCATTTTCTTCTCCAGCAACTCACTGCAAGAACTAATAAATTTCCATTTTTTGCTTATACAGGCTTGGAGTAGCATTCGTGTCACTACTTGAAATATCACCCAATACCATTAGTAAGTAGGTTTTTTTTTCATTCTAATGTGTAAGGTCCTTTAGGGTCTCATTTCACCTCACTGAAATGCACCTATTTTTATGGGTATCATAAGTAAGTGTGAGTCGCTCAGTCATGCCCACTTGTTTGCAACCCCAAGGACTGCAGCCCACCAGGCTCCTCTGTCCATGAGATTTTCCAGGCAAGGATACTGGAGTGGGGTGCCATTTCCTTCTCCAGGGGATCTTCCCAACCCAGGGATCTAACCTGGGTCTCCTGAACTGCAGGCAGATTCTTTACCAACTGAGCTACAAGGGAAGCCCAGTGGGTATCATGACTGGCAATAATTAGAATGTGTGTGTGTGCTAAGTCGTGTCTGACTTTGCAATCCCATCAACTGTAGCCCTCCAGGCTCCTCTAGCCACAAAAATTTCCCTGTGGAAGCCCCAAAAATTAGAATAATAGTTATCAATTCCAATTTTCTATGTTTTATCAATTAGAAAGGTACTGAGCTACAGGTAATAGATACCCAACCAGCAGTGACTTAAACAGCTAGGGGTTATTTTCTCACATGACTAGAAGTCTGGAGGCAGGCCATTGCTGCTGCTGGTGCAACTGCTGAGAGACGGCGGGACATATGTCTCCATGCTTTTCTCATCCTTCCTTCCATCATTACTAATAGACAACATATTGACACTCAAGACAGAAAGAAGGAGAAAAGAGCATTGCTGGTGACATTTACTCATTTATCAGGAAAAGGCAAGTTTTTCCAGAACCTCCCAGATTTCCACTTGGGTTACATTGGCCAGTTACTTGAGGAAGAAGAGGAGAAGTCTGAAGGTGAGCCATTAATCAGACATCATTAGGATATTAGAAGGACTAGCCACTGAAGGAACCTTTGACCACAACAGATGGCTCATCCACTTTACAGTCTCAAACTTTAATGTCTGGATTCTAGAGCTGCTCTTGAAGTAGCCTTTCCTCAACTGTGACCTTGATACCCTCAGTTTTAGGATTATTTATCATTTCTGACAGATAGATATATATATATACACACACACACATATATATATATTGGACAAAACACACACACGCACACACACACATATGTATATATTCATTCCACTCCCTTTCTGCTTTACAGGGAATATATTTCCCTGACCCCTGACTTTGGGCTTGGCCACATAACATGCATTAGGCAACAGAATATTAGTGGGCGTGATGCAAAAAGAGGCTTTAAAATGTGTCTATGTGGTTTGGTGGAAACACGCAGAACATACCTGAACCCCACTTTCAGCCTAGAACCTGGTGCTCAGAGTTTGGACCTGCCCAACTAAGTTGCAGTCAATCTGTAGATATATAAGGGAGAGGTAAATGCTTATCTCTTTAAGCTAGTAAGTTTGGGGATGACTTGTTAGATATGGCTTATTACTGTAGCACTAGCTGCCTAGTACAGTTTTAAGGTAAGTTTCATGGTCAGGTAAGTTTGGGAAATTGCTAGGTTAAGCAAGTTTAATAAATATTTTTAACTGCAGAGTCAGAGTATTTCACAGGCTGATATGTTGTATTAATTAGTCTGCTAGGGCTGCCAAAACAAAGTACCAGAAACTAGGTGGTTCAAACAACAGAAATATATTGTCTCACAATTCTGGAGGCTAGGTTCTGGAGGTTCAAGATTAAGATTAAGGTGTCAGCAGGTCTCTTCCTTCTGAGGACTGGGAAGGAAGGACCTGTTGCAGGCCTATCTCTTTGGCTTCTTCACCCTGTCTCTCCCCATGGTCTTCTCTCTCTGCATGTCTATGTCTGTGTCCAAATTTCCCCTTTCAGTAAGAATATCAGTCATACTGGACTAGACCCATTGATTATCTCTGTAAAGACCTTATAAAGTCACATTCTGAGGCACTGGGGATTAAGACTCCAACATACATTTTCTCAGGGTGGGACACAATCCAATCCAAAAGCTACAGCATTATGAATTTCTAGGAGAGGACTATCTCCTATGTTGTGTCTTAAGCTTATTTGGCCAGAAAATTCCCTTTGGAAAGTGTAATTTCCCTTGACACACTTTGGAAACTGGGCTTTGGGGGATCTATGGACTTCAGAATAATAGAAAGAAGACATAGGGATGAGACAGGTCTCAGGAGTGAATATATTTAAGTCCCACCCACAAAATGAGTCAGAGTATTTCACAGGCTGATATGTTGTATTAATTAGTCTGCTAGGGCTGCCAAAACAAAGTACCAGAAACTAGGTGGTTCAAACAACAGAAATATATTGTCTCACAATTCTGGAGGCTAGGTTCTGGAGGTTCAAGATTAAGATTAAGGTGTCAGCAGGTCTCTTCCTTCTGAGGACTGGGAAGGAAGGACCTGTTGCAGGCCTATCTCTTTGGCTTCTTCACCCTGTCTCTCCCCATGGTCTTCTCTCTCTGCATGTCTATGTCTGTGTCCAAATTTCCCCTTTCAGTAAGAATATCAGTCATACTGGACTAGACCCATTGATTATCTCTGTAAAGACCTTATAAAGTCACATTCTGAGGCACTGGGGATTAAGACTCCAACATACATTTTCTCAGGGTGGGACACAATCCAATCCAAAAGCTACAGCATTATGAATTTCTAGGAGAGGACTATCTCCTATGTTGTGTCTTAAGCTTATTTGGCCAGAAAATTCCCTTTGGAAAGTGTAATTTCCCTTGACACACTTTGGAAACTGGGCTTTGGGGGATCTATGGACTTCAGAATAATAGAAAGAAGACATAGGGATGAGACAGGTCTCAGGAGTGAATATATTTAAGTCCCACCCACAAAATTGATGGGACCCTACTCTCCAGGAATAAGCCCTTGATCTCACAAACATTCAGTATTCAAGGTGACTGCAACTGCATTTATCTGTCAGTGGCCACCCCTTCACAATGCAGCTGTTTCACCACCTTCCTAGCAGGAGATAGAGTTAATTCCATCACCCACTTCCAATTGGTACAACTCTTTGTATCTGGACACTCACAGTGAAATGAATATTTAGAACAGAGTTGAATGACCTCTGNGGCCACCCCTTCACAATGCAGCTGTTTCACCACCTTCCTAGCAGGAGATAGAGTTAATTCCATCACCCACTTCCAATTGGTACAACTCTTTGTATCTGGACACTCACAGTGAAATGAATATTTAGAACAGAGTTGAATGACCTCTGTTGAGATGGCCCTGCAGTTATATAAATAAAAGAAAAAATAATAATAAAAGAAACACGGAAATGTGATCAATCTCGACCTTTTCAAGTTACAGGCTCAAAATGAGAATCAATAAATCATATGTGAAACTAGCTCAAAATCTCATCAGAAACCCATATTAATATTGATTGAGAGTAGATCACTTTCTTTTGTGTTAAGCCAGAAATAGAAATTATCACATAACCACCACTTAAAAGCCATAACATTCCCCAGACAGGTTTACTTACACTTCTTAGGTTACATTTCCCTATGACCTTGTCCCACTTTGGCACACATGAGATGGGTAAATATTAGATCTAGTCCAATCTCCCAGGGTCTGATGCTATTTATATTCATGCAGATCCTTGACTAGCCATGCACAAATTAGAAAAATGTCTAAAAATCACTTTATGAATACCTAGTTTGGAAAAATAAACCATTAAAAATACAAAGTTAATAATAGCATAAAAAATTCAGGTATATAAAAAACCAATAACTTAAATGCACAAAACTGAAAGATGTAAATCCTTATGAACTTTCTGACAATGTATTCTCTACCACATTTTCTCTCTCTCATCTCCATCACACAGGTAAATAGAATGGAGTTGTAAAGAAAAGGCAACTATATAATCTTACAGAAAAAAAAAAAAATGGGTCACTTAACCTTCCCATACATAGCTGCATTCTCAATATCCACTCCAACCCCACAGGCCATTAAAAATCAAAAAGGGGCTATCTCAAGTGGCAGCCTAACATCCATTCTAAATCTTTTCCCCTCACTTCTACCCAAATCACTCTATAGGTGTGACAATGGGAGCATGAGGCTCCACCTCACTCATCCTCCATTCAAGAAAATACATCATGAAGCAAAAAGCGCAAGTGATAGCATAAGGATAACTTTGCATCCATGCACTCTAGTTTCGACAAACAAACCAAAGATTCCAAATGTCAGTACTGCAACTCTTAGTATCTCAAATGTATTTCTATACATGCAGATCTGTGCCTGAGACATAGGGCCTTGGAGAGAATCAAGGAAGTATGAATGGAAAGAGAGTCTGGGGTGAAACATCCACCAGAAACCTGAGTGTCTATACTTCACTCATAAGACATTTGGTTACAGCCAGCTGTCCATTGGCTCTAAGGTCAGTACTTTCTTCAATACAGAGAGCGTGTTCAACATCCTCCCTTGGGTCTGGAGTTGGGTTCGGCTTCCTATGACAGAACCACAAAGCCCTCAGAACACACTCTGAAGGAGTTAGTGAACGGGAGCCTTCTGTAATAACTGCATGAGGGTAAAAGGTCTGTGCTGGTCATCATTAAATTCACAGAACCATAACTTTAATATACAAGAGCATTCAAGTTTCCTCACCTCCACCTATAATGGACCTACTTCCTACTTCGATGCACATAGCACAATTTGAATCATTTTCAATCACCTGAATTTAGGTTAGCAAAATGTTACTTATCCAAACACCCTGTGATAGAACTACATTTGTAGCTGCAGTCTCTGATTGTTGTGGATAAAGAACATTTGATTGTGGTTTCTTATCTCTTTTACATTCCTTTCTTCCAGATAGAAAAAGGTTCTGTGATTTTTTTTTCCTCTAAAGGGAAAATATAATAAATCATGGTAAATAGTGAGTGGTAGAAAACCTAAACAGCCAATTGTGGAAAAAAAGAAATAAACTCCTAATTAACAATAAAATACTAATTAAACTAAATTATATTCTGAATCATTCTAACAGAACTATTCATTTTTTAAATCTAATATATAAGTATGATCTTTCTATTACAGTAGGATTCTATTCACAGCTCAGTGATCCTAGAAGGAGGTAGTAAGCATAAATTAAGATCTTAGATGTTGGCATAAAAGAGGCTAAAGCCTTAAGTCATTCAGTTCAGCTCAGTCACTTACCAGCTGTGTGAACTTGGGCAAGCTGCTTATTCTCTCTACATTTATTTTTAATCTGTAAAATGAAAAAAAGTCTAGCACCTACCTCAAATGACTAATGCAAACATTAAACATGATAATGTACACAAAGCTCTAAGCACAATGCCTAGTACATAGTGAGCTCCCAAAAGAAGTCTACTGGCTGCACTTGNTCCTGTGGCCACTGCTGAGTTTTCCAAATTTGCTGGGATACTGAGTGCAGCACTTTCACAGCATCATCTTCCAGGATTTTAAATAGCTCAACTGGAATTCCATCGCCTCCACTAGCTTTGTTTGTGTGTTCATAGTCAGTTAAAAACATCAGAATTTTACAGCATATCATCCATGACTTGTCCTAATACTAATAAGGCTCTGGCATTCCTCTTGAACAGTGTGCTTATGAGCCAGTAGAAACCAGGGTACAAACACCCAGGAGTACACAGCTCTCGACCCTGTCTTTCTACTATATGATGCTCTCTTCCATCCCTGCCAGATAATAAAATAGCATTAAAATTCCTTTTATTTTCTGAAACCACCTGGCACCTTTCTCCCAGATCTTCCTTCTTTAGGTCTTCTTCACTATCTTCTCTCTTTTATTAAAATTTCCTCTTTAATATTCCTTTTTATAATCCTAAAAATTTTTCACCAGCTCAGAGTATCTATTTTAGACTTACAGACATATCGGATCTCTGGGGTAGATGTATTTCTTCACGTTCTGCTTAAGTACTTTCCAGATGTCCCTGAGAATTAATATTCCCAGTAGGTTTGGAGAATTAATGCTGGTACATTTCCTACTAGCCTTTCTGCTTCATGTTCAAGCAGGTAAGGTAGAGTTGCTCACAGAATATTATTTCAAACAAAGGCTTCATATGCAAAAAAAGACAATTTCTAATACTGAATCTCATATGATCATTGTCCCCTATTAAATGGGGAACAGTGCTATAAATATACTTCAACAAAAAACAATCACCTATAATTCCTGCACACTTTTTGAATGTATAAAATTTTAATAGGATTCTTCTGAAAGCACTAGGTTAAAAAAGAGAAGCCAATAATACATGGCCTACAGTTGATAACAACACCATTACTTTCAGTTCATGACCTTGGAAAAGAATATCTGGACATATTAACAGTATCAGTTTATAAGTGCAGCATGGTGTGTGAAAAACAGTGAACTGGATGCAAGGATTGGGTTTAAGGGCTTTGTAATTCTTCTCAGGGATGAATACAGGACTAAGACTAACAGCCTGGTGATTGAATTTTGACTTGGTGTGTATTTTCCTTGGGTGTGTGATATGAGACATTGGCTACCAAGTGGCACCGTTCCATTGAGGCAGAGCACTAGCCTGCTGTCCTCACAGCAGCCATGACCCAGTGGTACCTAAGGATATGCCTAAAAAACAGAAAAGGTGAGGGGTGGGGTCTCCCCAAATACAGGTTCAGTCTCAGGCCTCAGCCTGTCAGAGGGACCCTCCACAAATCCCGTTCCCTCTCTAGATCTGTTCCCTCCTCTGTAAAGGGAGAAAATTCTAATGTTCAATATTAGAGCAACCCTGAGGTCATTTCCAGCTATAAAATACTACAGTTCAGTATTATGGACTCTAAAATCTAAACAGTCCAGCTACAGAAGGCAGAGAGGAAATAACAGATTTAGCCATTTATTTTCATGCACCTTCTCTTCTGATTCCCCATTATAATGTCTTTGAACCTCACTTTTAGGATGTATATAATAATTACCTTTATGTGAACAGGACAGGACTTTCTTCTTCAATCCCTTTGCTTTCTCTCCCCATTCCCCCCACCATGCATTGACATTTATACTTCTTCCCTCAAGAGAGACCTTTAAGCAGATGAAAGAAAGTAAAAGATTGTATGATTCAGACTCATATCAAAACTATGCTGCAAAAAGGTGATTAATATTACAGAGAAAACACTCTATTTTTCTCATAAGTGGAGGACCTTCACATGTCACCTTGCCTCCAGCTCAGAGTTCTCTAGACTTTCTCAGTCCAAGACACCTTAAATGTCAACTTAATTAAGATCAAACAAAATATCTAACAGTTCCATTTATGAAGTTATTAAATCTAAATCCTTAATAAGCACCTTAAGCCTAACAACTTAAAGCAGTTTGAAAAAAATACTATGGATAAATTGAAATATTTTTATGTTATTCTCAAATAACCACAATCACTAAACTAATGAGATGTGTGTACCTACTGGATGCCACACAACTTCTTAAGTCTTGGAATTAGCCTGCACATTGCCATCCTCTTTTCCTATTGCACATTGATTTTCAAGGATACTGATTTTCAAGGTTTTTATCACTGCAACTATGACTTAATTAAAAGCAATACAGCACTTTATGTTAAAAGTGTCATTTATCAACAATTCCACTCCTGGGTATATATCCAGAAAAAAAAAATGAAAACACTAATTCAAAAAATTACATGCACCCCAATGTTCACTGCTACATTATTTACAATTGCCAAAATATGGATGCAACCTAAGTGTTCATCAACAGATAAGTAGATAAAGAAAATACATATACACAATGAAATATTACTCAGCCATAAAAAAGAATGAAATTTTACCATTTGCAACAACATGAATGGACTTGAAGGGTATTATGCTAAATGAAATGTCTGACAGAGAAAAACAAATATACATGATATCACTTATATGCAGAATTGAAAAAATAAAACAAACTAATAAATATAATTAAAAAAAGAAACAGACTCACAGATATAGAAAATAAACTAGTGGTCACCATGAGGAAGAGGGAAAGAGGAGAAGATAATAGGAGCAGGTGATTAAGAAGTACAAACTACTATGTACAAAATAAATAAACTACATATGTTGTAAACATATGGAATATAGTCAATATTTTATAATAAGTATAAATAGAATATAACCCTTAAAATTGTGAATCACTATTTTGCACATCTAAAACTTATATAATATTGTACATCAACTGTACCTCAATAAAAAAATAATAACTTAAATAATGTAGTTCACATGATGTCCCGCAGAGGTCAAGTTGTTTTCCTCAAAAACAAAATATCCATTGTGATAGTACTCTGAATTTGCTGCTGTATTTAAAGGCAACTGGACACAGACTTTGGAATCCAAAGCCTTAGCTCCCTTCAGAGGGAAAACAGTTGTAATTGGGACCAATCTGGTACTAACTGTCTGAACTTCAGAGAACCACCAGGAGAAAAGATGGGTAAAACCCATGAACAGGAAGGCAGAGAGAGGAAAACCAGAGAAAGGGAGGAAACCCAGTTGTCCATCCAACATGGACTTTATGGAAAAACAACAGCTGACTCAATAGGAAAAGTAAAATACTTTATGTTCCTACAGCTCAGTCATCATAGACATGAGTGAGACTTTACTTGTGCATCTGTCTTCCTCACCACATGAAAACACAAGCAAAAGATGATGCTCATTTCAGTATGCCTCCAAATCCCTAATTCAACACATGTTGTTATCTTGAACTCCTCTACCCAGAACACTGAACTTAAATCTAATTGCAGTAGAATGTGCTAATTAATTTGTTCTGATTTATTTTACACCTTTGGAGTTAGGGCTTCTTAGAATTCAAAACACAGATTAATGGAGAGATTAATGGTGACGGATGGCACAGAACCGTGGCCAAGAGGAGCTACCCCATGCCCGAGGTCAGGGGCGGCGGCTGAGAGGAGCAACCCCACCTCCAAGGAGTGGCGGGCACATGGACGCAGAAGGGCTGAGAGGTGTTACTTCATGTTCAAGGTCAGGAGGGGCGACTTCGTCCAAGGTAAGGAGCAGTCTGGCTGTGCTTTGCTGGAACAGCCGTGAAGAGATACCCCACGTCCAAGGTAAGAGAAACCCACAGGAGACAGTAGGTGTTGCAAGAGGGAATCAGAGGGCAGACACACTGAAACCATAATCATAAAAAACTAGCAGTCTGATCACACGGACCACAGCCTTGTCTAACTCAATGAAACTAAGCCATGCCGGGTGGGGCCACCCAAGACAGGCAGGACATGGTGGAGAGGTCTGACAGAATTTGGTCTACTGGAGAAGGGAATGGCAAACCACTTCAGTATGCTTGCTTTGAGAACCCCACGAACATTATGAAAAGGCAAAATGATAGGATACTGAAAGAGGAACTCCCCAGGTCGATAGGTGCCCAATATGCTACAGGAGATCAGTGGAGAAATAACTCCAGAAAGAATGAAGAGATGGAGCCAAAGCAAAAACAATACCCAGTTGTGGATGTGACTGGTGATAGAAGCAAGGTCCAATTCTGTAAAGCGCAATATTGCATAGGAACCTGGAATGTCAGGTCCATGAATCAAGGCAAATTGGAAGTGGTCAAACAGGAGATGGCAAGAGTGAACGTCGACATTCTAGGAATCAGCGAACTAAAATGGACTGGAATGGGTGAATTTAACTCAGATAATCATTATATCTACTACTGTGGGCAGGAATCCCTTAGAAGAAATGGAGTAGCCATCATGGTCAACAAAAGAGTTTGAAATGCAGTACTTGGATGCAATCTCAAAAATGACAGAATGATCTCTGTTCGTTTCCAAGGCAANTGGAGAAGGGAATGGCAAACCACTTCAGTATTCTTGCCTTGAGAACCCCATGAACAGTATGAAAAGGCAAAATGATAGGATACTGAAAGAGGAACTCCCCAGGTCGATAGGTGCCCAATATGCTACAGGAGATCAGTGGAGAAATAACTCCAGAAAGAATGAAGAGATGGAGCCAAAGCAAAAACAATACCCAGTTGTGGATGTGACTGGTGATAGAAGCAAGGTCCAATTCTGTAAAGCGCAATATTGCATAGGAACCTGGAATGTCAGGTCCATGAATCAAGGCAAATTGGAAGTGGTCAAACAGGAGATGGCAAGAGTGAACGTCGACATTCTAGGAATCAGCGAACTAAAATGGACTGGAATGGGTGAATTTAACTCAGATAATCATTATATCTACTACTGTGGGCAGGAATCCCTTAGAAGAAATGGAGTAGCCATCATGGTCAACAAAAGAGTTTGAAATGCAGTACTTGGATGCAATCTCAAAAATGACAGAATGATCTCTGTTCGTTTCCAAGGCAAGGAAAAGTTATGACCAACCTAGATAGCATATTCAAAAGCAGAGATACTACTTTGTCAACAAAGGTCCATCTAGTCAAGGCTGTGGTCATGTACGGATGTGAGAGTTGGACTGTGAAGAAAGCTGAGCACCAAAGAATTGATGCTTTTGAACTGTGGTGCTGGAGAAGACTCTTGAGAGTCCCTTGGACTGCAAGGAGATCCAACCAGTCCATCCTAAAGGAGATCAGTCCTGAGTGTTCATTGGAAGGACTGATGCTGAGGCTGAAACTCCAATACTTTGGCCACCTCATGCGAAGAGTTGATTCGTTGGAGAAGACTCTGATGCTGGGAGGGATTCGGGGCAGAAGGAGAAGGGGATGACCGAGGATGAGATGGCTGGATGGCATCTATGTCATCATGTCTGACTCTATGGACATGAGTTTGTGTGAACTCCGGGACTTGGTGATGGAGGGAGGCCTGGCATCCTGTGACTCGTGGGGTTGCAAAGAGTTGGACATGACTGAGTGACTGAACTGAACTGAATGGTGAGTATGAAGATTTTTCTATTGCTCTACTTCTGGGATCCTTTCCTGACCCTGCTGGGATGCTGATAAGAAGACTGGATTTATGGTTTAGTTTCTTTTTCAGACTAAGTACCTAAAGCAGCAATGCATGAAGTCCAAAAGTGTGCTCTCACTTATTTTAGTTCAAAACTGACATTTGTCAGGATAATCCTATGACTTCTTACTGTGTGAGCTCTAACATGAGAAGACTGCTCCCTAACTTCTATTAGCCTTTGACTTAACGATGTCATCCAAATGTCAGCTATGTCTGTATCATAACTTGCCAGGAAAACATACGTCAAACCATTTTGCCCTGGGAGATCAAAAGAATGTGCTGTGTTGTTCCTTTTTTTTTTTTTTTTTCTAATTTGGTGATGAAAAGGACAATTTAAGGAATGAAATTAAGTGACTAAACATAGAGTGGAATAACCGGTTTATATTCCTTCTGCATATCGAAACATTATCACTGTTTGAATTTACCAGTTCTTGAGAGAGGCTGTTTGCTTTTGTTTGGGTTTTTTAAATCTGGTTACATAATTTTGTTCACAGTCCCAGAGCTAATCATATTTTGCATTTATCTTGCTCACCTTCCATAAGAAAATTGCCAAGATGGTGATAGCCTGTGTGGCTCTATTCTTCCCCAGTGGCTGTATACAATATGCAAGCCAGCTCTCTAAATATCACAGGGTTGAAGGAATGCAGACCCCTAGAATCAGCAATCAAAAGAGCCTACTGGGAAGGACATCTGATAGCACACTTGTTTTACAAGCAAGGAAGAAATGAGATGGAATCAAATATCTCGGAGAGTGAAAAAAAAAAAGAGCACTTAGCCGAGAAATATGCTGTAGGCTTATAGACACTATCTCATTCAGCCACATTTAACAGAAGAAGAAACTGAGGTCATCAGCGCTGATATAACTTGCCTTTGATTAGCTTCAGCACAAAACCAAGATCTAAACCTTGGTCTGATCAAGCATCAGGTCAACACCTACACACCACACAATTTTTGACATAAGTGCAAATTCACAGATTTGCTGGGTTTGAGGAGGAATGAAAAAGGCCCCAGTTACCTTTTAAACTTGAAGTTAGGAAAACCTTTTAAGCATCATCCCACCTATTGTTGGAGACAGTCGTGTCCGACTCTTTGTGAGTCCATGGACTGTAGCCTACCAGGCTCCTCTGTCCATGGAATTTTCCAGGCAAGAGTACTGGAGTGGGTTGCCATTTCCTTCTCCAGTTGGCCCTTAGGGGAAGGCATATCAGTAGCAGCACTAATGACACCTCAGAGCTAATGACAGTTAGCTCTCAGTCATATAATATGAGCTAATATGAGCTGGATAGTAATACATTTCAAACCAGGCTTCCCTCTATTCTCCCATAAATTTATTCCTCCTTGTCATTTCATTATAAGCACGTTATAGTCTCTTCTCCTCTTGATTTTTAAGATCAACTTTTTTCCATGGCTAAAATTTGGCTTGATCGGCTTCATATTTTTTTCCTGTTTTCAATCAGTTTTAGAACTAAAAGTGTTTAAAGCTAGACAAAGCAGCTATTGTTCTTTAAACGTGCTTTGAACAAAACAGTCCTGCATGCCAAGTCCCCGGATACTTTTTCAATTATTAAATGATTAATGACAAAGAAGCAACAACTAACCAGAGAACAGACCTCAGTGAACAGCTTTTACTTGAACCCAGAAAGCTACCACAGAGAAGGCAATGGCATCCTACTCCAGTACTCTTGCCTGGAAAATCCCATGGATGGAGAAGCCTGGTAGGCTGCAGTCCATGGGGTCGCTGAGGGTCGGACACGACTGAGCAACTTCACTTTCACTTTTCACTTTCATGCATTGGAGAAGGAAATGGCAACCCACTCCAGAGTTCTTGCCTGGAGAATCCCAGGGACGGCAGAGCCTGGTGGGCTACTGTCTATG
The DNA here is from genome assembly GCA_006410675.1 of Oreotragus oreotragus. Classification (NCBI taxonomy): domain Eukaryota; kingdom Metazoa; phylum Chordata; class Mammalia; order Artiodactyla; family Bovidae; genus Oreotragus; species Oreotragus oreotragus. The sequence goes on along the minus strand of SJYX01019641.1, from coordinate 266,976 downwards.
GGGTCGCACAGAGTTGGACACAACTGAAGCGACTTAGCAGCAGCAGCAACAGAAAACTACCAAGCAGATACAATTTAGGACAACTCCTAGAAACCAAAATGTACGTTTTGCCTATTGTCTTAGGTCTGGTTCCCTAGAAGCAGAGCCAAAGACAGAGATTTAGGCACCAGCAACTTACTGAAGGTATATTCTTCATGAAAAACCTGCAAAAGATTGAGGAAAATAGAAAGAAGGGGAAGCAGTTTTGGCCCCTGCCAACCAGGTAATGAAAGACTGGGAGACCACTTCCAGTTGGTAGATTACAAGAGATAGATTACAGGATTACAGAGTTGTCTTCTTTTAAGGAAAGAGGCTAGGCTCTAGTTTGCCTCTTTCAGTCAATGACTGACTGCTAAAGGCACTAGGGAGGTGACTGGTGGAGAAGAGGCTGGTGACCTTCCAGGCATCTCCATGAAAGGCAGCTCCCTCAGCCAGGACAATTTTCTGAGGAAGTTAGCAGGTATATGCTGTTAACAACAGGTTGGATGCAGCAGTGGAAAAAGAGGATCCAGGTGGACATCAAGAGTATCTACTACAACATCCCAAAGCGTGGTTTTCTAGGAACTTGCCATGTATGGGGTCGCACAGAGTTGGACACGACTGAAGTGACTTAGCAGCAGCTAATCCTTGCCCCACCTCAGACTCACTGAATCAGGAATGCTGAGAACAGTGAGTCTATTTTTTAACATACCTTCCAGATGATTCTCTGAGTTTGAGAACCATCGGATAACTATCTTCCCATCAAGAACCTACAGATCACACTATTCACTAATAGACTTAGAGCAACTCATGCTGAAACCAGGAATCTCTTGAAAGATATTTTGATGCAGATATCTACAAAGGACAACCCCATAAACAGATGCCTAGCTTCTATTCGTCAAACATATTTCCACTTTTATTTTTCCTTTAATTTTCTGGACTCTTTCATGACTGAGGGCTCTATGCAATCTCTTCCCTGGAGTCTTTTTAAGAAGTCTTAATTAGCCTCATACACTCATGGATCATCAACTCCATGTGCCCCCAAAGGGGGATTTATAACCCAATAAAGATTTTGTATTGTGTTATATCCTCCTTTTTGGAATAAACCTTGTAAACAGTAAATTAACATCTTGCAGTCATTTTACTCTGGGTAAGATCTTATTATTTTCTTAACTAAGCAAGGTGGAAAAATTAGGCATTCTACAATCAAATGTCTCTGTTGTAAGAAGTTAATGACTTCAGACTATTAGCTAGGTTCACTCATTTCTCTCTAGAGAGTATGCAGGCGGAAGTGGTTTGGAGGATTTTTTCCCACAAACTTTCCTTTTAACTTTTTCTTTTCACCATTAAAACCTATATTGAAGGATTATCTTAAATAGTGGAAAATGTTACTAACACTGTTTTAGCTTTCCAGGGCTAATGATTTCTCTTTTATTATTGATGATGTTATTATCATGAGCTACTTTAAGCATAAATCCCAGAGAATAATATAACATCTGTAAAATTATTATGTAGATTTTTAATTATTAATATTTTGTCATGTTTTCTTCAGAACCTTCTGTAAAAAACAAAAGCTCTACAGATGTTATCACAGCTCTCTTGACCTAATTGGAAAGCACATAGGTGTCAACTGCATAAACACTAGATTTGTTACCATGTATAGAAACTTTTGCATTATTTTTATATTTTGCAATAAAATGTTTTAAAAGAAATATTTTATCTAATTTCAATGATAAGATAAAATATTTTAAGATACTTTAAAATATTTTAAAATATATCTAAATAAAATATTTTATCTAATTATAAAATGTAGACTCTAATGAGATAATTTGAAACAACTGAAGTAATAAACTTTTAAAAAATATTTCAAAATAAAAGTAATAAAGTTATGAAGAAAATTTTCTTAATATAAACAAAAATTGCATTTATTTTATAAAAGAACAGAAATATGGTTTTAAAATTTAGGAAAGCTAAGCAGAAACAGTTATTTTAAAGATTATAAAATTAATACCAATATTATAAATATAACCAGCAAAAGAAATAAAACAGAAGTTTTGTAATCTTAGAAGGGAAGAAGAATTCTTAAAAAAAAAGAACTATAAAAATCCAAGATGTCTAAAGAAAATTTTAAAATTAAGAGTATCTAGCTGTAAGTACATCTGGTTGACAATGATACCAAATAAACTGACTTTTCAAGTAACCAGTAGATTGGGAGACATTATCCTCAATATATCAAGAAAATAATGAATATATAGGATATATAAAATCTCTTACAAAGCAATACGAAAAGAGGCAATGCTCCCTCCATCGCCCCCAAAAAGAGTTTCTCAGAAAAAATTTTTATAACTAAAGTTTAATACCAAACTCCTCTAAACTAAAAAAGCAGATTGCATGGAGTAAGAGGTAACAATGCTTTTAGGTTAAGGAGTCAAAAATTATTGAGGTGTATGTGGCATAAGTTTGTTGTTCAGTGGCTAAGTCATGTCTGACTCTTTGCAACCCCATGGACTATAGCCTGCCAGGATCCTCTGTCCATGGAGTTTTCCAGGCAAGAATACTGGAGTGAGTTGCCATTTCCTTCTCCAGGCCATCTTCCTGACCCAGGGAGCGAATGGAGCTCTTCTGCATTGCAGGTGGGTTATTTACCATCTAAGCCACCAGACAAGCCCAGGTATCGTATATTCAGCTCAGTCGCTCAGTCGTGTCCGACTCTTTGCGACCCCACGAATGGCAGCACGCCAGGCCTCCCTGTCCGTCACCATCTCCCGGAGTTCACCCAGAGTCACATGCATCGAGTCCGTGATGCCATCCAGCCATCTCATCCTCGGTCGTCCCCTTCTCCTCCTGCCCCCAATCCCTCCCAGCATCAGGGTCTTTTCCAATGAATCAACTTTTTGCATGAGGTGAACAAAGTATTGGAGTTTCAGCTTTAGCATCATTCCTTCCAAAGAAATCCCAGGGCTGATCTCCTTCAGAAGGGACTGCTTGGATCTCCTTGCAGTCCAAGGGACTCTCAAGAGTCTTCTCCAACACCACAGTTCAAACGCATGAATTCCTCGGCGCTCAGCCTTATTCACAGTCCAACTCTCACAACCATACAGGAAAAACCATGGCCTTGACTAGGCGGACCTTAGTTGGCAAAGTAATGTCTCTGCTTTTCAATATGCTATCTAGGTTGGTCATAACTTTCCTTCCAAGGAGTAAGCGTCTTTTAATTTAATAATTAATTTAATTTCATTTAATTTTGATTTAATAATGTATATATACAAGGTACTGTATATATACATTATCAAATATTATTGTATTAGTTTTCTCTTGTGCATAAGAAATTACCCCAAAACTTAGAATCTTAAAATGATAAACAATTATGATCTCATACAGATTTTGAGGGTCAAGTATCCAGGTATGGTCTAGCTGGGGAGTTTGTGGGTCAAAGTATCATTAAAGTTGTATCACAAAGTATCACAAAGTTGCATTAAAGATGTCAGCCAAGGCCACAGTCATCTCAAGACTCAATTACAGAAACTTTTTTCAAGCTCACTGATTGTTGGTAGACCTCAAGTTCTCACTGCTGGCTGGAGGCTTTAGCTTCCTGCCATATATATCTTTCCTTAGGACTGCTAAAAACATAATAGCTTGTTTCCCCCAGAGCAAGTGAAAAGAGAGAGAGAGAGGTACCCAACACAGAAACCACAGTCTTTAACAGCCTAATTTCAAAGCGACATACTACATTTTTGTCAAACTTCTATTATTTAGAAGCAAGTCACTAGGTCCAACCCATGTTCAAGGAGGGCTCTCATAAATAGGGATTATGAAAGTCCATCCTACAGGCTGGCTATCACAATTATATATGAATTTAAATGCACTTAAAAATCATGCATGGCCTTTAAACATTATATAGTACATATACATATCAGTTGGGGAAGGCAATGGTACCCCGCCCCAGTACTCTTGCCTGGAAAATCCAATGGACGGAGTAGCCTGGTTGGCTGCAGTCCATGGGGTCGCTAACAGTCGGACAGACTGAGCAACTTCACTTTCACTTTTCTCTTTCATGCATTGGAGAAGGAAATGGCAACCCACTCCAGTATTCTTGCCTGGAGAATCCCAGGGATGGGGGAGCCTGGTGGGATGCCGTCTATGGGGTCACACAGAGTTGGACACGACTGAAGTGACTTAGCAGCAGCAGCAGCAGCAGCATACATATCAGTTTGTGTGTATTTTTAAATATATGTTATATATAAAAATGTGAAAGTCATTCAGTAGTATCCAACTCTTTGCGACCCCATGGATTATACAGTCCATGGAATTCTCCAGGCCACAATACTGGAGTGGGTAGTCTTTCCCTTTTCCAGGGGATCTTCCCAACCCAGGAATTGAACTCAGGTCTCCCTTACTGCAGGCAGATTCTTTACCAGCTGAGCCACAGAGGAAGCCCATGATATATATGGGGTGGGTCAAAAAATTCATTTGGGATGAAAAACCCAAATTAACATTTTGGCCAAGCCAATATCGTTTGATTAAATTTTTTCAAGCCTAGGATTTTAAAAAACAGTTGTAAGACTTTTCCAAGAGTTTTCAGAAAAATACTAGCTTCAATTTGACAATTTATTGGTTTATATTTAATATTACTTCTATTCACTAAAATTTTAATCCCCTGTACATTTATCCCTTGACATAAATTTAAAAGTTAATGATTAAAAATCTATATAATTTAAAACATAAAAGTAAACCCAAACTATATTGCTGCATCCTATTTCTTCTCAGACACACCCACAGCTAACATCATACTCAATGCTCAATTAATTTATGACAAAGGAGTCATTAATATACAATGGATAAAAGAGTCTCTTCAATAAATGGTGTTGTGAAAATTGGATAGCCACATGCAAAACAATGCAACTAGACTACTACACATAAAAAAATTCAAAATAAACTAAAGAATGTAAGACCTGAAATCATAAAATTCCCAGAAGAAATCACAGATGATAAGCTCCTAACACTGACCTTGGTGACAGTTTTTTGTATCTGATTCCAAAAGGAAAGGGAACAAAATCAAAAATAAATACTTGGGACTCCATCAAACTTAAAATCTTCTGCACAGCAAAGGAAATCACCAACAAAATGAAAAGGTAACTGTTGGGGTCCTTTAATGGACCGGGACCTGGCGGTCTGGAGTCGACAATAAGAAAGTGAAAGAGAGAACCGGAGGGAAGGAGAGAGAGAGAGAGAAAAAAAAAAAAAGAAAGAAAGAGAGAAAGAAAGAAAGACATGGGGACCCAAGCTTTGATGGAGCAAAGGTGCTTTAATGATCTTTTGTGAGTATATATAGGCTGTTGTACAAGAAATTTCTTTCGACAATGATAAAGATCAGATCAGAAAACCAAACCTATAGCAACTGTTACCAAGGGAACAAGGGATTAATAATGGTCACAAGGTCAGGAGACAATCCATATCTCAAGAAAGAGGATCCAGACTAAGCAGTTTTGTCATAAAGAGAATGTTTACTAAAGGAGACTCAAGCCTGTCTCACATAATGACCTCAGTCTTGGGAGCAGCTTGCTGTTCCACTGATAAGCAACAGAGGATTTATGAGAAGCAGCATGTAGGAATTCTCCTGTTAAACATTCCCTAACAGGTAACCTATTGAGTAGGAGAAAATATTTGCAAACCATACAGCTAATCAGAGGTTAATAGTCAAAATATATAAAAAACTCATACAACAAGAATAAAAAAATTCCAACTTAAAAATGGGCAAAGGATCTGAATGGACATGTTTTCCAAAGAAGACATGCAGATGGCCAACAGGTCATAAAAAGATGCTCAACATCACCAGTCATCAAGAAAATGCAAATCAAAACCACAGTGAGTTATCATCTTACATCTGTTTGGATGGCTAGTAACAAAAAGACAAGAAATAACAAGTGTGGGCAAGAATGTGATGGAAAGAGAACTCTTGTGCACTGTTGGTAGGAAAGTAAGTTGTATAGCACTATTATATTGTCACCCTGCTTATTTATCTTATATGCAGAGTACATCATGAGAAATGCTGGACAGGAAGAAGCACAAGCTGGAATCAAGATTGCTGGGAGAAATATCAATAACCTCAGATATGCAGATGACACCACCCTTATGGCAGAAAGTGAAGAGGGGCTAAAAAGCCTCTAGATGAAAGTGAAAGAGGAGAGTGAAAATGTTGGCTTAAAGCTCAACATTCAGAAAATGAAGATCATGGCATCTGGTCCCATCACTTCATGGGACATAGATGGGGAAACAGTGGAAACAGTGGCTGACTTTATTTTGGGGGGCTCCAAAAGCACTGCAGATGGTGAATGCAGCCATGAAATTAAAAGACATTTACTCCTTGGAAGAAAAGTTATGACCAACCTAGATAGTATATTCAAAAGCAGAGACATTACTTTGCCGACTAAGGTCCGTCTAGTCAAGGCTATGGTTTTTCCAGTGGTCATGTATGGATGTGAGAGTTGGACTGTGAAGAAGGCTGAGCACCGAAGAATTAATGCTTTTGAACTGTGGTGTTGGAGAAGACTCTTGAGAGTCCCTTGGACTGCAAGGAAGTCCAACCAGTCCATTCCGAAGGAGATCAGCCCTGGGATTTCTTTGGAAGGAATGATGCTAAAGCTGAAACTCCAGTACTTTGGCCACCTCATGCGAAGAGTTGACTCATTGGAAAAGACTCTGATGCTGGGAGGGATTAGGGGCAGGAGGAGAAGGGGACGACCGAGGATGAGATGGCTGGATGGTATCACTGACTCGATGGACGTGAGTCTGAATGAACTCTGGGAATTGGTGATGGACAGGGAGGCCTGGCATGCTGCGATTCACGGGGTCGCAAAGAGTCGGACAGGACTGAGCGACTGAACTGAACTGATGGAAAACAGTATGAAGGTTCCTCAAAAAACTCAAAACAGAACTACCATATATATAATCTAGCAATTCTACTTCTGATTACTTATCTAAAAAATTGAAAACACTAATTCAAAAAGATACTCACATACCCATGTTCACTGCAGCACTATTTACAATAACCAAGACATGGAAACAACCTGTGTCCATCAGTGAATGAATGAAAAAGGATGTGATACAGATTTGGATATAGAGACATAATAGAATAATATTCAGTTTAAAAAAGAAAGAAATATTGCCATTTGCAACAACATGCATCTACGTTGAGGGCATTATGCTAAGTGAAATAAGTCAGACAGGGAAAGGCAAATATCATGTGGTCTTACTTACATGTGTAACGTAAAAAATAAATCAAGTTCATGGACACAGAGAATAGACTGGTGATTGCCAGAGGGAGGATGGGCAAACTGGGTGATGGGGATCAAAAGGTACAAATTGCCATTTACAAAATAAATGAGTCATAGGCATGTAATATATACTATGGTGACTACAGTTAATAATACTGCATAGAATATTTGCAAGTTGCTGAGAGAATTTATCTTAGTCCTCAGACATTATCTATGTAAGATGCCTCCTTTAACAAGGTGGTTCACGCTTCAGGTTTCTCAACTGTGAAAGACAAGCACTAGACTAGACAGAGATTTCTGAACTACATCGTGTGGAACTCTAAGAACTCAAAAACCACTACAGAGCAGGGTTAGCATACGGTAGAACAGGTGGGACCCACAAATGTTGGTACTGGCGTCATTCAGATTTCCATTTTGGTTCTCGTTCAGTCACTTCAGTTCAGTTCAGTCGCTCAGTCATGTCTGACTCTTTGCGACCCCATGAATCGCAAAACACCAGGCCTCCCTGTCCATCACCATCTCCCGGAGGTCACTCAGACTCACGTCCATCGAGTCGGTGATGCCATCCAGCCCTCTCATCCTCTGTCATCCCCTTCTCCTCCTGCCCCTAATCCCTCCCAGCATCAGGGTCTTTTCTAATGAATCAACTCTTCACATGAGGTGGCCAAAGTACTGGAGTTTCAGCTTTAGCATCATTCCTTCCAAAGAACACCCAGGACTGATCTCCTTTAGGATGGACTGGTTGGATCTCCTCGCAGTCCAAGGGACTCTCAAAAGTCTTCTCCAACACCACAGTTCAAAAGCATCAATTCTTCGGTGCTCAGCTTTCTTCACAGTCCAACTCTCACATCCATACATGACCACAGGAAAAACCATAGCCTTGACTAGATGGACTTTTGTTGGCAAAGTAATGTCTCTGTTTTTGAATATGCTATCTAGGTTGGTCATAGCTTTCCTTCCAAGGAGTAAGCGTCTTTTAATTTCATGGNTAGTATCTGTCTCTTATACACATCTAGATGTGTATAAGAGACAGTCCATACATGACCACAGGAAAAACCATAGCCTTGACTAGACGGACCTTAGTCGGCAAAGTAATGTCTCTGCTTTTGAATATACTATCTAGGTTGGTCATAACTTTTCTTCCAAGGAGTAAGCGTCTTTTAATTTCATGGCTGCAGTCACCATCTGCAGTGATTTTGGAGCCCCCAAAAATAAAGTCTGACACTGTTTCCACTGTTTCCCCATCTATTTCCCATGAAGTGATGGGACCGGATGCCATGATCTTTGTTTTCTGAATGCTGAGCTTTAAGCCAACTTTTTCACTCTCCTCTTTCACTTTCCACAAGAGGCTCTTTAGTTCCTCTTCACTTTCTGCCATAAGGGTAGTGTCATCTGCATATCTTAGGTTATTGATAATTTCTCCCAGCAATCTTGATTCCAGTTTGTGCTTCTTCCAGCCCAGCATTTCTCATGATGTACTCTGCACATAAGTTAAATAAGCAGAGTGACAATATACAGCCTTGATGTACTCCTTCCAACTCTTTGAGACTTCATGGACTGCAGCACATCAGCCTTCCCCGTCCTTTACCATTTCTCGGAGTCTGCCATCTCACCATCTCAATCATGTCCACTGAGTCAGTGATAACATCCAACCATCTCATCCTCTGTCATCGCCTTCTACTCCTGCCTTCAGTCTTCCCCAGCATCAGGGTGTTTTCCAATGAGTTGGCTGTTCCTATCAGGTGGCCAAAGTATTGCAGCTTCAGCATTGGTCCTTGCAATGAATATTCAGGGTTGATTTCCTTTAGGATTGACTGCTTTGATCTCTTTGCAATTCAAGGGACTCTTGAGAGTCTTCTCCAGCACCACAGTTCAAAAGCATCAGTTCTTGGGCACTCAGCCTTCATAATAGTCCAACTCTCACATCTGTACATGACTACTGGAAAAACTATAGCTTAGACTATATGGACCTTCACTGGTAAAATAATGTCTCTGCTTTTTAAAATGCTGCCTAGGTTTGTCACAGCTTTTCTTCCAAGGAGCAAGCATCTTTTAATTTCATGGCTGCAATCACCATCTACAGTGATTTTGGAGTCCAGTAAAGTAAAGTCTGTCACTGTTTCCATTGTTTCTCCATCTATTTGCCATGAAGTGATGGGACTGGATGCCATGATCTTAGCTTTTTTGTTTTTTTTTGTTTGTTTGTTTTTTTGTATTTATTTATTTTTTTACACGAACTCCCAAACATGAACCCTCCTCCCACCTCCCCCGCCACATCTTCCCTCCAGATCATCCCCATACACCAGCCCCAAGCATCCTGCATCCTGCATTGAACATAGACTGGCAATTCATTTCTTACATGATAGTATACATATTTCAATGCTATTCTCCCAAATCATCCCTCCCTCTCCCTCTCCCTCTCCTTCTCCCTCAGAGTCCATAAGTCCGCTCTACACATCTGTATCTTTTTTGCTGTCTTGCATGCAGGGTCCTCATTACCATCTTTCTAAATTCCATATATA
>SJYX01019641.1:235942-254742 GCA_006410675.1 Oreotragus oreotragus | reverse complement strand
CTATTATTTTCTCCCATTCAGAGGGTTGTCTTTTCACCTTGCTTATAGTTTCCTTTGTTGTGCAGAAGCTTTTAATTTTAATTAGATCCCATTTGTTTATATTTGCTTTTATTTCCAGTATTCTGGGAGGCGGATCATTGAGGATCCTGCTGTGATTTATGTCGGAGAGTGTTTTGCCTATGTTCTCCTCTAGGAGTTTTATAGTTTCTGGTCTTACATTTAGATCTTTAATCCATTTTGAGTTTATTTTTGTGTGTGGAGTTAGAAAGTGATCTAGTTTCATTCTTTTACAAGTGGTTGACCGTTTTCCCAGCACCACTTGTTAAAGAGCTTTTTTGAATGTTGAGTTTTAAACCAGCGTTTTCCCTCTCCTCTTTTACTTTCATCAAGAGTCTCTTTAGTTCTTCTTTGCTTTTTGCCATAAGGTTGGTGTCATCTGCATATATGAGGTTATTGATATTTCTCCTGGGAATCTTGATTCCAGCTTGTGCTTCATCTAGCCTGGCATTTCATATAAGGTAAATTTTGAACAGTTTCTGTGGGAGAAGGTTAAAGTGAATGGAAAGACTAGATATCTTGGGAATGTCATTCACATTGAACACTTCAAGAATAAAATCATAGTCATTTCTGAGAAACAGTTTTCTAAAAGGCATTTGAAGCAACTTACCAAGAAATACCTTAAAAAGAACAATCTTTGTGATTGGCTTTGTGTGGTTGCATCTGACAAGGAGACTTATGAGCTTCATTACTTACAGATTAGTCAAGATGAAAATGAATCTGAAACTATCCTTTATAGGGCTTTGCTTGATAATGAAACAAATTAAGCAAACAACAGAAACATCCTGAAATGGACTTTAGGTTATCAGTGAATAAAAGCATTCTATGTTAAGCATTCGTCTCTTTATACAAAAAATATCTTCATGACCCAGAAAACCACAATGGTGTGATCACTCACCTAGAGCCAGACATCCTGGAATGTGAAGTCAAGTGGGCCTTAGGAAGCACCACTATGAGCAAAGCTAGTGGAGATGTTGGGATTCCAGTGGAGCTATTTCAAATCCTGAAATATGATGCTGTGAAAGTGCTGCACTCAATATACCAGCAAATCTGGAAAATTTAGCGGTGGCCATGGGACTGGAAAAGGTCAGTTTTCATTCCAATCTCAAAGAAAGGCAATGCCAAAGAATGAAACTACCACACAATTGCACTCGTCTTACACGCTAGCAAAGTAATGCTCAAAATCCTCCAAGCCAGGCTTCAACAGTATGTGAACCGTGAACTTCCAGATTTTCAAGCTGGATTTAGAAAAGCCAGAGGAACCAGATATCAAATTGCCAACATCCGTTGGATCATCAAAAAAGCAAGAAAGTTCCAGAAAGACATCTATTTCTGCTTTTTTTTTTTTGTATTTATTTATTTTTTTACATGAACTCCCAAACATGAACCCCCCTCCCACCTCTCACCCCACATCATCCCTCCAGATCATCCCCATACACCAGCCCCAAGCATCCTGCATCCTGTATTGAACATAGACTGGCAATTCATTTCTTACATGATAGTATACATATTTCAATGCTATTGACTACACCAAAGCCTTTGACTGTGTGGATCACAACAAACTGGAAAATTCTGAAAGAGATGGGAATACTAGACCACCTTACCTGCTTCCTGTGGAATCTGCATGCAGGTAAAAACAATAGTTAGAACTGGACATGAAACAACAGACTGGCTCCAAATTGGGAAAGAAGTACATCAAGGATGTATATTGTCACCCTGCTTATTTAAGTTATATGCAGAGTATATCATACGAAATTCTGGGCTGGATGAAGAAGCTGGAATCAAGATTCCCAGGAGAAATAACAATAACCTCTGATATGCAGATGACACCAACCTTACGGCAGAAAACAAAGAACTAAAGAACCTCTTGATAAAAGTGAAAGAGGAGAGTGAAAAAGTAGGGTTAAAGTTCAACATTCAGAAAACTAAGATCATGGCATCTGGCCCCATCATTTCATGGCAAGTGGATGGGGAAACAATGGAAACAGTGACAGATGTTATTCTTTTGTGCCCTAAAATCACTGTAGATGGTGGCTGCAGCCATGAAATTAAGACAAATGCTCCTTGGAAGAAAAGCTATGACCAACCTAGACAGCATATTCAAAAGCAGAAACATTACTTTGCCAACAAAGGTCCATCTAGTCAAAGCTATGGCTTTTCCAGTAGTCATGTATGGATCTGAGAGTTGGACTACAAAGAAAGCTGAGAGCCCAAGAACTGATGCTTTTGAACTGTGGTGTTGGAGAAGACTCTTGAGTTCCTTGGACTGTAAGGATATCAAACCAGTCAATCCTGAAGGATATCAGTCCTGAACATTCATTGGAAGGACTGATGCTGAAGCTGAAAATCCAATACTTTGGCCACCTGATGTGAACAATTGACTCATTGGAAAAGACCCTAATGCTGGTAAAGATTGAAGGCAGGAGAAGGGGATAACAGAAGATGAGATTGTTGGATGGCATCACCGACTTAATGGATATGAGTTTGAGCAAGCTCATGGGGTCACAAAGAACCAGAAACGACTGAGTGACTGAACTGAACTGATGGTGTTTATGTGGTGCTGCCTTTCCTTTAATACTTCTCTTTTTAAATTTTGTATTAGAATAGAGTTGACTCTTACTTTTATTAGAGTACAGTTGATCAGGCTTCCCTCACAGCTCAGTGGGTAAAGAATCTGCCTGAAATTCAGGAGATCTGGGTTCTGTTCCTGGGTCAGGAAGATGACCCTGGAGAAGAAAATGGCAACCCACTCCAGTATTCTTGCCTGGAGAACAGAGAGAGCCTGGCAGGCAGCATTCCATGGGGTTGCAAGAGTCGGACATGACTTAGTGACCAAAGAGAGAGAGAGAGACTCTGCGTATAAGTTAAATAAGCAGGATGATAATATATAGCCTTAAGGTACTCCTTTCTCAATTTGGAACCAGTTCGTTGTTCCATGTCCAGTTTTAACTGTTGCTTCTTGACCTGCATGCAGGTTTCTCAGGAGGCAGGTAAGATGATCTGGTACTCCCATCTCTTTAAGAACTTTCCAGTTTGTTGAGATCCACATAGTCAAAGGCTTTGGCACAAGTAGATGTTTTTCTGGAATTCTCTTCCTTTCTCTATGATCCAGAAGATGTTGGCAATTTTATCTCTGGTTCCTCTGCCTCTTTAAAATCCAGTTTATACATCTGGAAGTTCTCTGTTCACATACTGCTGAAGGCTAGCTTGAAGGATTTTAAGAATTACCTTCCTAGCATGTGAAATTAGTACAATTGTGTGGTAGTTTGAACATTCTTTGGCATTACCCTTTAGGACTGGAATGAAAATTGACCTTTTCCAGTCCTTTGACCACTGTTGAGTTTTCCAAATTTGCTGGCATATGGAGTGCAGCACTTTCACAGCATCATCTTTCAGGATTTGAAATAGCTCAACTGGAATTCCATCACCTCCATTAGCTTTGTTCATAGTGATGCTTCCTAAGGCCCACTTGAATTTGCATTCCAGGATGTTTGGCTCTATGTGAGTGATCACAGCATCATGGTTATCTGGGTAATTAAGATCTTTTTTGTATAGTTCTGTGTATCTTACCACATCTTAATATTTTCTGCTTCTGTTAGGTCCACAGCATTTTTGTCCTTTATTGTTCCCATCTTTACATGAAATGTTCCCTTGGTATTTCTAATTTTCTTGAATAAATCCTTTCTCTTTCCCATTCTAATGGTTTCTTCCATTTCCTTGCATTGTTCACTTAGGAAGGCTTTCTTATCTCTCCTTGCTATTCTTTGGAACTCTGCATTCAGATGGATATATCTTTCCTTTTGTCCTTTGCCTTTTGCTTCTCTTCTTTTTTCAGCTATTGGTAAGGCCTCCTCAGACAACAATTTTGCCTTTTTGCATTTCTTTTTCTTGGGGATGGTTTTGATCACTGTCTCCTGTACAATGTCACAAACCTTCATCCATAATTCCTCAGGTACTCTATTAGATCTAATCCCTTGAATCAATTTGTCACTTCCACTGTCTAATTGTGGGGGACTTAATTTCAGTCATACTTGAATGGCCTAGTGGTTTTCCCCACATTCTTCAACTGAAGTCTGAATTTTGCAATAAGAACCTCATGATCTGAGCCAGTCAGCTCCTGGTCTTGTTTTTGCCGATTGTATGAAGCAAATATATTTTGCAATGTTGTTCTTTACAGCATCAGACATGACTTTCACCACCAGACACATCCACAAGTGGACATTGTGTCCACTCTGGCTCAGCCTCTTCATTCCTTCTGGAACTATTTCTCTGCTCTTCTCCAATAGCATATTGGGCATCTACCAATCCGGGGAATTCATCTTTCAGTGTAATATCTTTTGGCCTTTTCACATTGTCCATGGGGTTCTCAAGGCAAGATTGCTGAAATGGTTTGCCATTCACTTCTCCAGTGGACCACGTTTTGTTAGAACTCAGTAACAAAGGCTGTGATCCATTTATGAGTTTGGTTAGTTTTATGTGAGTGTGGTTTTCATTCTGTCTGCCCTCTGATGGATAAGGATAAGAGGCTTGTGGAGCTTCCTGATGGGAGGGACTGGCTGTGGGGAAAACTGGGTCTTGCTCTGGTGGCCAAGGTCCTGTTCAACAACTTTTTTTTTTTTTTTTTTGGATAGATAATTGTTTTACAGAACTTTGCTGTTTCCTGTCAAATCTCAACATGAATCAGCTATAAGTATACATATAACCCCTCCCTTTTGAAACTCCCTCCCGTCTCCCTCCCCATCCCACCCCTCTAGGTTGATATAGAGATACTATTTGAGTTTCCTGAGCCATACAGCAAATTGCCATTGGTTATCTACTATACATATGGTAATGTAAGTTTCCATGTTACTTTTTCCATACATCTCACCCTCTCCTCCCCTCTCCCCATATCCATAAGTCTATTATCTATGTCTGTTTCTCCACTGCTGTCCTATAAATAAATTCTTCAGTACATTTTTCTAGATTCTGTGTATATGTGTTAGAATATGGTATTTATCTTTCTCTTTCTGATTCACTTCACTCTGTATAATAAGTTCTAGGTTCATACACCTTATTAGAACTGAAATCCATAAGTCTATTATCTATGTCTGTTTCTCCACTGCTGTCCTATAAATAAATTCTTCAGTACATTTTTCTAGATTCTGTGTATATGTGTTAGAATATGGTATTTATCTTTCTCTTTCTGATTCACTTCACTCTGTATAATAAGTTCTAGGTTCATACACCTTATTAGAACTGACTCAAATGCATTCCTTTTTATGGCTAAGTAATATTCCTTAGTGTATATGTACCACAATTGCTTTATCTATTCATCTGTCGATGGACATCTAGGTTACTTCCATGTTCTAGCTATTGTAAACAGTGCTGCAATGAACAATAGGGTACATGTGTCTCTTTCAATTTTGGTTTCCTCAGGATATATGCCTAGAGTGGGATTGCTGGGTCATATGGTGGTCATATGGTAATGCTCAAAATTCTCCAAGCCAGGCTTCAGCAATATGTGAACCGTGAACTCCCTGATGTTCAAGCTGGTTTTAGAACAGGCAGAGGAACCAGAGATAAAATTGCCAACATCCACTGGATCATGGAAAAAGCAAGAGAGTTCCAGAAAAACATCTATTTCTGCTTTATTGACTATGCCAAAGCCTTTCACTGTATGGATCACAATAAACTGCGGAAAATTCTGAAAGAGATGGGAATACCAGACCACCTGACCTGCCTCTTGAGAAACCTGTATGCAGGTCAGGAAGCAACAGTTAGAACTGGACGTGGAACAACAGACTGGTTCCAAATAGGAAAAGGAGTACATCAAGGCTGTATATTGTCTCCCTGCTTATTTAACTTATATGCAGAGTACATCATGAGAAATGCTGGACTGGAAGAAGCACAAGCTGGAATCAAGATTGCCGGGAGAAATATCAATAACCTCAGATATGCTGATGACACCACCCTTATGGCAGAAAGTGAGGAGGAGCTAAAAAGCCTCTTGATGAAAGTGAAGGAGGAGAGCGAAAAAGTTGGCTTAANTAGACGGACCTTAGTCGGTAAAGTAATGTTTCTGCTTTTGAATATACTATCTTGGTTGGTCATAACTTTTCTTCCAAGGAGTAAGCGTCTTTTAATTTCATGGCTGCAGTCACCATCTGCAGTGATTTTGGAGCCCAAAAAAATAAAGTCTGACACTGTTTCCACTGTTTCTCCATCTATTTCCCATGAAGTGATGGGACCAGATGCCATGATCTTCATTTTCTGAATGTTGAGCTTTAAGCCAACTTTTTCACTCTCCTTTTTCACTTTCATCAAGAGGCTTTTTAGCTCCTCTTCACTTTCTGCCATAAAGGTGGTGTCATCTGCATATTTGAGGTTATTGATATTTTTCCCGGCAATCTTGATTCCAGCTTGTGTTTCTTCCAGCCCAGCGTTTCTCATGATGTACTCTGCATATATGTTAAATTAGGATACACTAATACTTCAAGCTTGCTTACTCCTGCCACTTTATTCACTCAGCCTTCAGCAGTGATTTTGCCTAAATAAGCAACTCCAGAATATTTAGAAAGCAAAAGGATTGTGATGCATTTATTTTAAGGACACACCCCTTTCCAGTCCATTGTTACCTCCAACAGATGTACAAGAAGGATGGATTTGTTACTAGACTTTTCTTTACAGCCTACACACGTGTGTGGTTAATTATATAACCACCTGCAGTCATACAGATGGAAACATCTCAGCTCCAGCTGGAGCTTGCACCAAGACTAAAAGATACTTGGCAGCAGCAATTACAGTCTGATGGCGGAGAACTGGAATGACTTGGCCTATTTTCCTTTTTCGGGTTCCAAATTACAGCTTTGGTGAGCAGAGGTTGTCCATGCTTTAACATATTTCTGCAAGAATGAGGCTGGCAGGCACAAGTGGCCTATTTTAGTTCTGGGAAAATGGTTCGTCTCCTTACGATTCAGTATTTCTTTGGATTTGACCAAAGGAAGCAAATTTTTTTTTATTCTATTTTATTGAGTCCTAAAAAATGTGAAAAAATAATTATTAAAAAATCAGATGAAGGAAGTAAAAATGTCACACTTCCAGTTTAAAATAAATCAGTACGAGGGATGCAATGTCTTTGGGCTTCCCCCATTGGTTGAGACGGTAAAGAATCTGCCTGCAACACAGAGACCCACGTTTGATCCCTGAGTCAGGAAAATCCCCTGGAGAAGGAAATGGCTACCCACTCCAGTATTCTTACCTAGAAAATCCCATGGACAAAGAGGCCTGGAGGGCTAAAGTCTGTGTGGTCACAAAAGTCAGCCACCACCGAGCAACTAATGCTTTCGCTTCACTTTCAAATTTCAGGGATGTAATATACAGCATGATCAATATAACTAACAATGCTATACGTTATATATGTTGTTAAGAATGTATATCCTGAGTTCTTATAACAAGGAAAAAATTTTTTTCTTTTCTTTTATATCTATATAAGATGATGGATTTTCCCTAAATCATTATGGCAATTATTTCATTGTGTGTGTAAGTCAAATCACTGTGCTGTACTCCTTAAACTTATCCAGTGTTGTAAGCCAATTATATTACAATAAAACTGGAAGGAGAAAGGGGGCAATTTTTTAAAGCAATTATTAAAATTAGGTGTGTAATATATTAGTTAAGTCAACATTAATGGCTAATAAACTTGTTCTGTTTTGAGAGAGGAGGAAATGAACTCACAGGCCCTCTTGGCCAGGAACAACCTAGAATTAAGTCCAGACACTGGGTCTATTCAGAGGTTTTCCACCACATCCCAGAGCTACTCTCTGCCTGTCAAAAGCTTGTTCTCAACACCTAGGAAATTTCATAGTTCATTAATGTTGGAGAACATCTTCTAGATTATTTTATGGAGACAACAAGTTTCAGGCAATGTAAAACTCCTGAAAATCTGAATGTCATTACAGAGCAGAGTTTTCCTATTCCTAAGGAGGGTCTTCTTAAGGCTTATACATCTACAATGCAAACCAGAATAATAACCTCCCACGTGTCTGGCTGTGAAAGAGAATGAAGGTGATAATTTTGTGCGACCCTAAGGTCTGTGTTCTTCTTTTGAGATACTGAAAACCAGCTTGTGTTCTATAGTTTCTCTTTGAAATGGTTATTCCAACACAGGGCACACCACTTTCTGAAAACCATTAGGAAGTTTTGAAAATACAGTGAGGTCAGACATCTGTTCATGCCATCCTAGTGATATAAAAGATGGAGAATATTCTGCCCTGAACACCCTTTGAAAGCTGACTCTGGGAGAAATGTACCGTTTACCATTCAGGGTACACTTAAGGCTTGCCAATTTCATTCACTTCAGGCTTAGCTGTTCATCACATTCCTTGGGGAAAATGAGACATTATTCCTATTAACATGATTATACTAGGATTAGGGCTTCCCAGGTGGTGCCAGTGGTAAAGAATCTGCCTGCCAATGCAAGAGACTTAAGAGATTCCAGTTCAATCCCTGGGTTGGGGGGAGGTCCCCTGGAGGAGGAAACGGCAACCCACTCTGGTATTCTTGCCTAGAAAATTCCATGGACAGGGGAGCCTGACAGGCTACAGTCCAAGGGGTCGCAAAGAGTCAGACACTACTGAGCACACATGCCGTCCATACTAGGAGTATAATTCCCATTGATAAGATACAAAGTGTGTGGGGGCTTGCCTGGTGGCTCAGTGGTAAAGAATCCACCTGCCAATGCAGGAGACACAGGTTCAATCCCTGATCCAGGAGGATGCCACCTGCCCTGGAGCAGCAAGGCCCGTGGGCCACAACTATTGAGCCTGTACTCTAGAGCCTGGGAGCAGCAGCTACTGTAGCTCGCACGCCGTGGAGCTCATGCTCTACAGCAAGCGAAGCCACTCCAATTGCAGAGGAGGCTGAGCACCGCAACCCAGGGTATCGCCGTTCCTACAGCTAGAGAAAGCCCGCATGCAGCTACAAAAACCCAGCACAACCAAAAGTAAACACAAACTTAAAAAAAAAAAGATACAGAATTGAAATCCCCCCAAAGCCACTTGATTTATCTACACTTCCAAGGCAAGTGTTTAATTAATTGAATATAAAGGCCTAAAGGAGATCAGTCCTGGGTGTTCATTGGAAGGATTGATGCTGAAGCTGAAACTCCAATACTTTGGCCACCTGATGCAAAGAGCTGACTCATTTGAAAAGACCCTGATGCTGGAAAAGATGGAGGGCAGGAGGAGAAGGGGACAACAGAGGATCAGATGGTTGGATGGCATCACTGACTCAATGGACATGAGTTTGGGTAAACTCTGGGAGCTGGTGATAGACAGGGAGACCTGGCGTGCTGCAGTTCATGGGGTTGCAGAGTCTGACATGACTGAGTAACTGAACTGAAACTGAAATGAAAGGCCGTTAGACTGAGGCGGCCCTAATGACAAGGTGGTTCTATGTAAGCAAAGCCAAAACCTAAGCCTACAAATGACTCAAGGTTACAAATCAACAGCTAAGGACAGCCAATGGCAAACAGCCAACTAGGCTTTAAGACACAACCAAACAAGTCAGTGCCTTTCTTTGTTTCTGCACTTTCTAGAAGTCTTTTGCCTGAATCAGGTCGTAGTGGGCTCCTAATCACTTCTGGTTTGCCATTGCCTTATTCAAACAACTTGTTGTTCAAGTAACCTGTTTTTCCCCCGGAGATAACTCACATACCACACTGTGTAAATTTAAGGTATGTGGTGGTGTAGCTGCTAAGTCACGTCTGACTCTTACGCCCCCATGGGCTGTAGCTTGCCAGGCTCCTCTGACCATTGGATTCTCCAAGTAAGAGTACTGGAGTGGGTTGCCATTTCCTTCTCCAGAAATTTAAGGTATATAACATAATAATTTGATTTGTATTTATTATGACATGGCTACCACAAAAAATTTAGTTAACATCTATCATCTCACACAGGTACAAAATAAAATATTTTTTTCCTTGTGATGAAAACTCTTAGGAGCTACTCTCTTAACAACTTTCAAACATAGCACATAGCAGTTTTAAATACAGTCATGCTGTATGTTATATCCCTATTACTTATAACTGAAAGTTTGCACTCAAACTCTTAAAATTTTTACTGTGCCTCAGTTTATCTTTTAACATGAGTTAGAAGCAAGTTTGGAATTTCAAGCCTCAGAATTACCATTCTGTTTAAATCAAGCTGACAGAAGTATATTAAACTGCTACCACAGGTCTAGTGGTACTTTAGACATTGAGATATATATACTTTTAAATATTAAAGTCGACCTCTATCCTTGATACAAGTTCTAATCTGGGAGAAGACAAAATTTTAATGCAAACTGCTGGTAGAAAACGTAAGACGATTATCAAGTACAAAGCAATTTGAATGTTGTTGGAAAAGGGACGTTCCTAATGTCTATTGATGCTGCTGCAGAGGTGCTCCTTAATCCCCTCCTGGACTTCTCTCTGCCTCTTCAGGCATCCAGCCCTCTTCAGCCTTTCCTGGATTGTCAAAACTTTCCTCCCTACCTTCAACATCCATTTGTCCTCCAGAACAGGCACCTGACATCTGGTCTTGATTTTTCTCTAATCTACTACCACCAAAATATTGTTTCTAAAACACATTCTCACCATGTCACTCCTCTAATTAAAACTGTCTGGGTACTTCCAGCTATAGTGTTATGAAGAGCTCAGCAAATCTGAGCTGTGTGTGTGTGTGTGTGTGTGTGTGTGTGCGTGCCTCCTGCTTATAAGGATATTCTTGGGACTTCCCGGGCAGTTCTGCGGTTAAGCGTTTGCCTTCCAATTCAGGGTATCCAGGTTTGATCCCTGGTTTGGGAAGTAAGATCCCATATGCCTTGCAGCCCAAAAAAAAAAAAAAAACCAAAACATAAAACAGAAATTATACTGTAACAAATTCAGTAAAGATTGTAAAAATGGTCTGCACAATTTCCAGGCATTAGAACATAAATATCATTTGGAGGACCATTTTTCAGCCTACCACACTACACAATTTCAACATAAACTATAAAGCTGCTATAATCAAGACAGTGTGACATTGTTATAAGGATAGACTTAGAGAGTAAGGAGCAGAATAGAGTCCAGAAATTAACCCTATGTTCAAAGTCAGCTAATTTTAACAATGTCTCCATGGAAATTCAATGGTAAAGGATAGTCTTGTTAACAAATTGGTGTTTGGAATAATTGGATAGCCATACGAAACAAAAGAATAAAAACCCTAAGGCTTATCTCATGCATAAGCAAAAATTAACTTTAAAAAATGGATAGTAGGCCTGAATGCTAGAATTATAAAAAGACTTCCTAGACTGAGTCTTCCCAGGAGTACTTTACCAGGAAGTCAGTGTTTTTTTCCACCTAAATTAAAGGGACTTTCTTAAAGGACCCAGAGAGTCTTTTAAAAAAAAAAAATTGTGGAGAAGCAAAAGAAGGCATGTAGAATGCCTCTACTGCAGATTTCAGCCCCGTAAAGAGGTGAGCTCCCTGGCAGAGTGAAATAGGGAGATAAGGAAATGCATTTAGGAGAAAAAGGGAAAAAAGAAAAACTGTCAGGCTATTTTGGAGGGTCAAACACCCTGAGGAACCTAGGACAAAGAAGCTACCTGGGCGGTGGGGGCAGGGAGGGAGAGAAGGAATTATGCCTGCTTCTGAGGATTTGCAGCCAGGATGACAAAACCCTTCCAGTAGAATACCTGGACCCTGGAACACTGCAGAGGGGTCCCTCAAGGTCGCTACAAACAACACTTAAGAGGACAGACAGGAGGAGAAAGCAGATCAAAACACACCAGCCAGGAGGAAAGGAACAAATCACTGACCTGGAGAACAGTCAGCAGCCTCTGGCATCGTTAGGGTTTCCCTGGTGGCTCAGACGGTAAAGTGTCTGCGACAGTGCAGGAGACCTGGGTTCAATCCCTGGGTCGGGAAGATCTCCTGGAGAAGGGAATGGCAACCCACTCCAGTATTCTTGCCTGGGAAATCCCATGGATGGAGGAACCTGGTAGGCTACAGTCCACGGGGTCACAGAGAGTCAGACACAACTGAGTGACTTCACCGTCTTTCTTTCTGGCATAATTAAGTTGTAAGATTTCACCTAACTCTTTGCAGATCTGTATGCATGTATCCAATCATTGCCGTTAAAGACCAAATGAGCACTAATTAAGATAGCAACAGAAATGAGTACATGAGCTGCTGAGGAGGAAACAGGAGTGAACCGAGTGCCTCTGCCTGGAAAGACTGAAGGATCAGACAGTTGGTGGCTGAACGACAGTGGTTATTCATCAACTTCCAAAACTAGTACTAAGAAACGTTTATGTGGTATTAGTAAGAACTAATGCCCACTGAACACCTACTATGTGCTTTGCCTGAGTTATTTATTTATCATTCACCATCTTCTGAGATGTCACAATTATCCTTACCTTCAGATGAGGAAATTGAAACCAAGAGGGTTAGCAAGTTGGAATTCAACATGAGAATTGGTCCTATTCGATCTTAAAAATGAAGCCACTTATTATAGCTCTCTGGAGAAGGAAATGGCAACCCACTCCAGTGTTCTTGCCTGGAGAATCCCAGGGATGGGGGAGCCTGGTGGGCTGCCATCTATGGGGTCATATAGAGTCGGACGCGACTGAAGCGACTTAGCAGCATTATAGCTCTATATACATCCTCTCTTCCCCAAAAGTGGTCTAATAACACATCTTTCCACTCTCCTCCTCCCCCAAAACCGGGCAGTAGTGGTGGTTTATAAATAATCAAAACATCTTTCTTACTTTTCTGGCATTTCCTTAGGGGATCTGCTTTTAGAATATCCCAATTTCACTCTCCCAAAGTGCATTAGTCACTATGGAAACAGTTGATTCATTGATAAGAATGGAGATCTTTTATTATTAAGGATACAACCCCATCTGTGACCCATAGCTGGCAGCTTAGCATAGAAAGGCATCCCAGAAAAAAATGTATAGCATGATAGGATGGTGGCCTTACTAGAACCTGCTACAAGACGTAAGTACAGGGCAATCACTCATGGCGAGCCCATTTGGTAAATGCTCTGAGGACTGTTAATTGCCGGTCTCCCCACAGCTCGTTTCCCAAACGCTCCACTGGCGCAGCAGTAGCGAGCTGCCCGCTGAGCACAAAGTGGTCTACATCCTTGCCACCCCATGGTCTCAGAGGGCTTTCAAGTGACTTGTGAGGTGATCCAACAGTTACTGGGCCTAATTAGCTCCCCCACTGACTGGTGCGCTCCCTCCCAAACCCCTTGGCCTTCCACACAAAAGCTGCAAATTGCTTTCCGACCTTTGAAGCCATCCCAGGAAGTCCTGGGCAGCCCTAAGGAAGCACTTCCTGGCCGTGCCTTTAGTGCTCGGCACCCTCTGATCAAAAGCCTGGGCAAAGAGCGAGAGAACCAGCCCCTGGTGGGCAGCGGCTGTGGAGAAGCGCTGAGGCCCAGAGCTAATCCGGGACAGCAGGGGGAAGACCAGGGCCCGTGTATAAAAGCCCAGCATCTGATGCCCGCTGAGTGGATTTGGCCATTCAGACAAAAGTCACAGCGAAGTCAAAGCTGGAGCCTCCCCTCTTCCATTTCCTCCCCCTCCTCCTCATTCTCTTCCTCTTCCCTGGGCAACGTTGGCCTGGCTTCCATGCTTTAAGGGCAGCAAAATCAGGACAAAAAAAAAAAAAAAAAATGTTTTCTGCATCCAAATCACTGCTTCACTTCCTTATGTGCAGTCCTCTGCTTTCAGACAGCCTGCATCTGACTCCAACACCTACGAGCGATATGACTTTGGACAGGCTCCTCGACTCTCCAAGCCTCAGTTTCCTTGTCAGACTGCCTGCTTGGCATTCCAGCACCATCACTTACTATCTGGTGATCCTGGGGAACTTCTCTCTGTACCTTGGTGCTCACACATCAAATGAGGATGATAATAGCATCTTTGCAGAGGCAGGAGCTGGAACCACAAGGGGGCTGCCTGTGAGCCTGGAACCACAGTGAGAGGGGCTGGAACCAGGAGGGTGACGCAGCCACTGGGGGTGGCTTCTCTCTTTGGCCTAACCAGCAGCTGATAAGCTTTTTTTCAGTTTTAGTATTTACTCTTTTCCTTCTGCTTTCAAGCGATTTCTCTCCATACTTGTACATAATCAACTCAAGAAAAATGCATATAAGAAACGCAAGGAAATGTTCCTTACTAGTAAAGAAATTACACTGAAACAACTCCAAACATCTACTTTATATGTACCAAAATCATGAGAACAAATTCATTCATTCACTCTTTTCTTCAAATGGCCAAACACCATGAGGAAAGCAGAGGAAAATCAAGTTTTGTGGAGACCTTATAAAGTGACAGTCTTTGCAGAAAGCAATTTGACAAGTGGTGGCAAGAGGCATAGAAATGTTTACATTCTGACCCAGCAATGTCAATTTGTAAAATTTATCCCAAGAAATTAATTCTAAAGGGAACAAGTGAGTTCTGCAGAGATGTGTATAGCTGCCCTAAATATTATCACTTGAAACTAGAAACAGCTAATCCTGAGAGACTGACTAACCTGCTCAGTTACTGCAGACACTGAGACAGGATGTGGTCCTGAGGTGTGGCAATTATGATGGAAGAAAGAGGAAGAGCGCTGTACTCCACTGTTACCATAACTGCTTCCAAGAACTCTATACAGACCTGAAATGGACCACAGGGTGATGTAAGGAAAAGGAAGTTCGAATGAAACAGCCATAACAAATAACAAACAATAGAAACTTTGTCTCTTAAAGCCACAAAATAGAAATGAGCAGCAGAATTTTGAAATAATTCATGCTACAAATGGCTGTGTTCTTTGCCTTTACATCATTCAGCCTGATAGAAAATTACTGCCATCTTATTACGTGGCAGACTAAAAAACAGCAGCAAAATACAATGTCTCTGCTAGAAAAGCTCAGAATCTAGACAGCTGCTCACCAGACAATCACTCTGTCAGCAAAGAGGAAAGGATGGATTGCTCTGAAGATACCAAGATGACTGGGACCGGAAAAGGTTTTCCAGAGGAGACATCACCTGAGATAATAGGAGTACTTAATCCAAGCAGAAAGAGGATGGGAAAGGATGTTTCAGGCATAGAGAACAGCATTGAAAGGCCCAGATAATTAATGTAAAAATGTGTGGAGCTTTCCAGAAACTGCAGGTGGTACAATGTAGCTGGATCACGGCATCCTGGAAGGCAGATGGAGATAAGGCCACCAAAGGAAGAAAGAACCAATTCAAGAAGGACCAACATGTCATCAGCTGTGAACGCCATACAGAAAGTTCTGGAAAGTTCTGAAAGACTTGAAGATACAAAGTGATATAATGACAACTATGATTCATAGGGTCGCAAAGAGTCGAACATGACTGAGTGACTGAACTGAACTGAACTGATTAAAAATAAGATGTCTAGGTGACTGGTTAATAGAATGAATTTATAATCAAGGAGAAAAAGTTAATCTATCCTAAAAGAAGAATAATTTCCCTTCCCCTCTGCCTAATAATATTCTTAAGCCACATATCCTTTATCTTAAAACAAGAAAAACACATTTATTCAACCATGCTGCCCTCTCTAACTTCCCCTGCCCAGTTTTTTGGATATGTGAGCTGATGCTTCCCACTTCTACATTTCCATTTCTTTGTTTGAAAAGTTTATTACTCAACAACTATGTTAAATGTTAACTTGGAGTTAAACTTAACTTGTAAAGAAACTGTCACACTTATAACTCCCATGCAAATCAATTGGTCAAAGACATAGAAAATTCCTGCAAAAGAGGGTTAGATAGAAAAGCTCAGGGTTGGCCACAAAAAAATGATGAAAGCATTGTGCACTAATACATCTGTTTTTCTCTGCCTTATTCTTACCACATCACTTGATCCAAGCTCCTTGTTATCTTTCCTACTCTAAACATAGCTAGATTCATGTTTAAACTTTTAAGAGCACTGTTAAAGCCTTAGCTTGCTCTCTCTGATGTTGACATATTAATGCCTGCATATGTGTGTGCACACTAAGTTGGTTCAGTCATGTCCAACTGTTTGCAACCCTATGGGCTATAGCCCGCCAGGTTCCTCTGTCAATGATTACTGCTTAGCATTGTCTAATTCACTTGCTGCCTTAGAATCACTTATACAGTCAACTATCATTTTGCATACCTCACACAACCAAGGTCCCATGTATCTATTCGAAGTCATTGGTCCAAGAGGCATAACTATATTTTCTCATGATTTTTTACAATATCCTCAGCCTGGTGCTAAAAAGACACTTCAACAGATCGTATCATCATATCCATTCATTTCTTACAAGAACATCAAAGCATCAGACACTGGGCTGCATCCTGTGATTAGAGAGGGTGCCACAGGAAAAGAAAGAGATACCCAGAGATGGCTCCTAAGAGCCTTGAGTTGAGAGTCTGGCAGGTGAGGCAGACTGGGCCCAAATTAAATAGAATCCTGTAGGTTATATGCTAAAGGCAATCCTGCCATGGTGTACAGGAACCCTGAGAAAGGAAGAACTGACCTAGAGGAGGCACTGGGAAAGGCAAGAGTCTCTGGTATGAGCTTTAAATCATCCATCTCCTTTTTCATCTGGTCTTAGCAAGGAGACTTCTAGAATCACAAGCTCATAGAGTCACTAACCCTGGAAGTAGAAAAGTGGAGGTGACCTGAATAATGTTTCAGGCCTATCCAGGGTCCAACTTTCCTCTACTACCCTGTCTTTCCCCCGAGGATCCCACAGTGGGGACCTCACTGAGTTACAAGTGAATATGGCTGGCAGGGTTGAGAAATCAAAGGGTTTGGAGACAGCAGATCCAGGCTTCAAACCCAACATGTTCTAGTTGTTGACTGCACACCAGACACGCAGCCACTTTGAGACTCAGACTTCTTGCCAGTTAAATGTCATCATCTTACCTACCATACTGGGTTGTTGGGGGTTCTGACTTTGACTTTACTCCTTGAGGTAGCCCATTCTATTGTGGGACAAATGGAATCAATAAGAAGCTCTTTGCTGGATTAAGAGGAAGTCTGCTTCCTGTGCACTTTGTATGCATTGGTCCTGATACGTGCTTTGCACAGGAGAAAGAGAGAAGCCTTTTCACTTCCGTGTCTAAGAGGACCTCAGACTGGACTATACTAATATACCAATGCCCCCTTTCCAGAGTCTTCCTCTCCCAACCACAGAGAATTCTCTTGACTTATTGCATTCCTGCTAAATCTCTGTGTTTTTTCAAATTCAACCATCTCACCTTCAGAGATTCAGATTAGTGGCTCTCACAGCATCTGCTTATTACAATAAACAGGCTTTAAATTAAATCTCAGGCCCCACAATTCCCTTTCAATAGAATCACATAAAATGGAAATGTCAAAAGCTGGAGAAAGTATAACTGTTTGACAATTGAAGATGGAACCGTGAGCTGAAAGAATTCAAACCAGCTCACTGGGTCACACAATAGATGTTTCTTTTACAAGAGAAATGGTGTATAAGATCTCCCACGTCTCTGAAATCAAATTCATTGTGTTCTTATAAGATGCCAAAAGGAATCCCATTGACAGATGTAAAATATTCCAACCTCAGGCTCTGTGGCTGAATGCCAAGCTTTCGGTTCTCATACACACCATCTTTAGCAATGCAAAGCAAAGAAGATGAGGTCTCTTTCATAAGAGAATGACAAATTTCTTACTGATCCCTGTATAATGCAGACTCTTCCACCCAATGGTGGACGAACAACACAATTATTTTAATGCATTTTCAAACTGCACACAAAAATAGCATGCCATATTATATATACAGTCAAATTTCACTTCTTGTCCATATTTCCCGAATATGTTCTGTGAGGCTGTGGAAAAGGGGAATCAAGTAGCACACATTTACATCGTTTTTTTTCTCTTTTAAATTTATTTTTACATTGCTTTTAAAATACAGTAATTTAGAAATAATGGCAAACTTCCAGATTTTCCATTTTGTATTGCCTGCCATTGTTGTATATCCCAGCAGGTGAAAAAGTTAACAAATGTCATATAACAAAATTGGGAGCCATAGAAGAGACACAATTACAAGTTACACTGCACCTTAATTTTAAGATGCTTCTTTCAAAATCATATGTTCACTTGACATTTCCCCTGGAAAATAGTGGACAGCGGAGGAGATTTTTCAAAGGTCTTGGGGCAGCTATCCAAAAATCAAAACAGGGAACCCTCTTACACTGTTGGTGGGAATGCAAACTAGTACAGCCACTATGGAGAACAGCGTGGAGATTCCTTTAAAAATTGCAAATAGAACTGCCTTATGACCCAGCAATCCCACTGCTGGGCATACACACCGAGGAAACCAGAATAGAAAGAGACACGTGTACCCCAATGTTCATCGCAGCACTGTTTGTAATAGCCAAGACATGGAAACAACCTAGATGTCCATGAGCAGATGAATGGATAAGAAAGCTGTGGTACATATACACAATGGAGTATTACTCAGCCATTAAAAAGAATACATTTGAATCAGTTCTAATGAGATGGATGAAACTGGAACCGATTATACAGAGTGAAGTAAGCCAGAAAGAAAAACACCAATACAGTATACTGACACATATATATGGAATTTAGAAAGATGGTAATGAGGACCCTATATGCAAGACAGTAAAAGAGATACAGACGTGTAGAGTGGATTTTTGGACTCTGAGGGAGAGGAAGAGGGTGGGATGATTTGGGAGAATAGCATTGAAATATGTATACTATCATGTAAGAAA